>JANHZU010009006.1:166482-178092 GCA_032468055.1 Acrochordus granulatus | reverse complement strand
TGTGAGGTGTTGCCATCCATTCTTTTGAAAAGAAATTGAGACCGCAATGACTGGGGCAGAAGAGAGATGGTCCACGTGGTTAGCAAATTACGTTCACAGTACTGTATAATGTTCTGCCTTCTCAAGGGCGGCTAGACTGTCCTTCAGCTTAGTAATGAGGAAAGGCTGTAAGCCTCAACCACAGCCTTCACCAGCTTGATATGTTCAGCTATAATCAAAGCCTGGAATGTATGGGAGAGCAGTTGGTTTAACCAGGTCATAATTGGTTGGCAAAGGCAAGATGGACAATCAGCCAAGCAATGAAAGACTGTTCTTTTGATCCGGAGAAACCTCAGTCAAATAAACCAATTCCTTTACTAAACATCAGCTATAAACTATTTACTGCAATATTAACAACGTTTCAGGAAGTGTATTTCTGAAATAATATGTTCAAATTGAACTAGTTACATTCCTAAGAGGAAAGTGAAGGGCAACAGTAGATTTATAATAAATGCACTACAGTAGAATATACCAACAAAAAGTAGAAGATGACAGTAATATTTTTTGATGCAAAAAACTTGGAGTGACCTTTCTTTCAGCATTTTTAAACGAAATGCATCCAGGAGAAGGACTTAAAACTTGGGTGGAGAGCTGATATCAACAGAAAAACAGTGAAGATTACAGTAAATGGAATACCTTCCACAAGTTTTTTAAAAAGCAAAAAATTAAGGCAAAAGGTCCTCTTTCTTCCTTATTTGTAATTGTTTTAGATGTTTTGGTGGACAAGATTTGGAAAAACAGATAAAAGTTTGGGATTCAAATTCAGGGAAAGGAATACAAGTCAAAATAAGTATTAACCATTTTGAACTATCAGATAGTTGATGTAATGGTATGTGGGAATGACCTTGGGAGACAAGGGAAGAGCTGTAATCTAAATAGCAGTCTGCTAAACAGAATCTGAATCCAAAGAAGGGATGGGGATGGAGAAAGCATCTCAAAAAGCACCCTCTCTAATATTTGGGATGGTAAAAGTAAAGGAGGGAAGAGGTACTTTCAGACTTGCAAGACTCTGATACTATAACCTTACAATAAAGGTAGTATTAGTACTCATGGCTGATGCTTCTTGTCTGGACTACCTCAAAGGGCCAATAACTGATGAGAACAGTCAAAGACTTTGGTGAATTCTGTGGATTTAAAATCAATGAAAAGAAAACAAAGATAAGAAGATATGTAACTTCAAAAGAAGAAGACTTTGTGGGAAAAGATTATGAGCTAATAAAAAAAGCCAGTGAAATATTTGAGAATTTATCTGACAGAATATTTTAAAACAATTATAATAAATAATGGAAGGAAATTTTTTTAAAAAGATATTTAAAGATGGAAAAAACTCGGTTATCTATGACTTAAAAGTTTACAAGATTCAAAAGAAAGGGGTGGTTTTGAATTTCCTAACCTTAAATTATATTATTGTGCTGACTATTTATCATGGATATGAGAACAGATTAAACCCCCAAATTGTAGATCATCACACATAGAAGGAACCAGCTTTGCCCACAGACTTCATAGATACTTATGGTATAAAGAAACAGAAGAAGACAATAATTTGAAAAGCCATATTATAAAACAAAATTTGATAAAAATATGGAATATTTTAAAATAACAATAAGTCTGACAACTTCAGTTTTAGCTTCACCATCAAATGCCTTTTACTTCAGGGATGAGTATTTAATTTAATACTTTATGTAATTTTAGATTTAATCACATATGCCAATATAATACATCCAGATTCTAGAAATAGACTAAAGACACATCAAGAACCATTTAATGAAGGTAAGAATTTATTATGCTGATGTACTTACAAACTGCTAAAGATAACAAGTGATCTCAAGAAAGGAGGGACTTTGAAAATGACAAAATTTGAAAGATTGACAGAAAACCAACATCACTTATTAGGATATGTTTATAAATTGTTATTGAAATATGACATGGAAATGAAACAAAATATTGTATGTTAAAGTGAATGCAAAACATCAGAGAAATAATCACAATACAACAGTTAAAAGAAATACAGTATGGGAAAAAATTAATATAATTTACTCCAAGTTATATTTAAGGAAAAATCAGCATAAACTATTTTACAAATGGTATATAAATCTGTCAATGATTACCAAGAAAGACAAATCAGATAATGACAAATGTTGGAAATATAAGAAAGAAAATACATATTATCATATGTGATTGCTATAAAAAAATTCACAAAAGTGTTGGAATGAAATACATCAATTTGAACTGAAGCCACAAATATTCTTATTAGGTCTAATTCCTGAAAATATGAATGAAAAATATCACAGTTTACTAAGATACATGCTGACAGCTGCAAGAACAAAACTGGTACAACACTGAAAAAGAATTTTTCTGATGATAATCAGACTGGGAGATCAAAACTGGATAAATGGCAAAACTGACAATATGCAGTAGGGCAAATTTGGACCCTTAGAATACATGTTTTAGAAAGAAGGTTGTGAAACTAATAAAAATAATAGATGAAAGGATTTCACCAGCACTGATTTTTAATATTTAGTGTACAGTTTAAATATCTACTAGGTTGTGGTTAGCAGTTGGGGAAATGGCTGAGAAGGGGAAAATGCATAACTAGAAAGTTTTCCATAATATTTTTGTTTATGTTTTATTTATGCTTCAAAGTTGTCTCCTTTTATATTATTCAACTATTTGTATTCTATTTGTAAAAACTCTGTTTGTAATATAGAGTTTTTTCCTTTGCATTTCATTTTTCTAATAATGCTATAAAAGTATTGTGTCTTTTTTTAAAAGCACTGTGTCTTTTCTTTTTAAAATAGACTAATTCTTTCACCCAAACCCTATCTCTGCTAACATTTTTTGACTGCTTCAATACCCTCATGGTTTTGGGGTGGGATGCTTATGAGACCTTACACAAAAGCCCCTCCACCAATTTTGTTTTGACCTCACCCACTGATCCTCTATTGATGTCTTGCACCAGGCCCTTATCTGCTTACCTGGAAGCAAAGGACTGTCTGTTTGGGGTAAAACACCTGTTTTTGTCCATCTACTTGCTGAATGGCTCTTCCTTGAATCCCACAAGTGGATGTCCTATAGATGATACATTGCTGAAATCAGAAAGGGGCTGTCAATTATCTTTAGATACTCACTTCAAAGGATGCCTGGGCCAGAGCGTTAAGATGCTTTCTCTTAAGATTTACTTCCTTCTAATGGCTGTACTGACAGCCAGGTTAGAAACTGGGAGACTGTGTGGTCTAGTCCCATCTTCCATTCTTAGATTCTATTCAAGTGTTCTTTCTCAACAGTGTAATTTATAAGGAGGAAAACTGATATTTTTTAAAGGTTCTTATGAAGACAATTAGAAATCACCTCCCCCTTGCCCACCTATGAGGAATCTCTCAGGGGATCCTAAGCTGCTGTGGTGGGCTTCGTATTTTTGATCCCCCGCCCCGCAAGTGATTTTTTTCTCTTGGTTAAGAAATGAGGAGCAGCTGGAATCATCCCTCCCCCACTTCCTGCTTTATGAAGTGAAGCAGACTGACACTGATTAATTCCTTAATTTCTTTAATCAACCAGAAATTAATGACTCTTGCTCTTCCCTCATTCCCTACAGATAAGAAAATTGCATGATGCTAAATCAGATGAGATTAACCAGACAGCTACAAATGGGTTTCGGATGAGGGCAGGGATAAGGGAGGGAGCCCTGCTGCTGAGGCTACCCGAAGAGAGCAGAAGCTACATTGCACACACAAAACAGTGAGGGAGAGGAAAAAGTGAAATTCCAGGGCAAAATGTCTGATCCAAATGGCTAAGTCATTACTTGGAATAACAGAGATAAGATATACTTACTCCATTACTCAAACAACTATGTGTGCACATACCATGTCTCTAAAGATGCTTGAGCTCCTTTTAAAAGCAGAATTTAAAAGCAGAATTTCACTTCCCTTGTGAGCATTTCTACAACAAAGTGCCCTGATTACCAAACTCTCCTCAAACCAATAGGGATGATAAAGCAAGGTGTGAAATGGAATTACAGGTAGTCCTCGACTACGGCCACAACTGGGATTAGAATTTCCATTGCTGAGCAAGGCGGTTGTTAAGTGAGTTGTGCCTGATTTTATGACCTTTTGGCTACAGTTAAGTGAAACACTGCAGTTTTTAAATGAATCATGTGGTTGTTAAGCAAATCCAGCTTCCCTAATTGCCAGAAACCAGCTGCGAAGATCGCAAATTGCGATCACATTACTCCAAGACACTGCAACTTTCATAAATATATGCCTGTGGCCAAAGTCCCAATTTTGATCACATGACTGTGGGGATACTCCAATGGTTGTATGAGGACTGGTCATAAATCACTTTTTTCAGTGTCGTTGTGACTTTGAACAGTTGCTAAATGAATGGTTGTAAGTTGAGGATTACCTGTAAGTGGTGTGGGAGTCCCTCTGAACCAACCTCCAAATAGGAGAAAGTAGGAGATGGTTTGGTTGGAGATGTTGTGGAATAGATGAGGGTAAGGACTTAAGTGTTGCCTTTTCACACCCATTTGACCCATTCCTGCATTGTTGGAGAGGCCGTCAAAAGAAGAAAAAATATATAAACTATCATACAGATCACTTTATTTTGGACAAATGAAGACTGAGATATACCAAACAGAAAGAGGTCTATCAAGGGTTTACTTGTCCTGAGATCTACTGTGTCCATCAATGTAAGAGAATGCTCCATCCTCTAAGTAAGATCAAAAGTAAGCCATTGTGATGCAGGGTGCTTTGATCAAATTGACCCTCAGAAGCCACAAGAAAAATGAAGACTCTCAGGGTCCATATCACCCCTGCTTTGTGATGATCCAACAGATCATTGCATTGTGTAGCTGGCAGATAGGATATGAAGAGAGATACCTCATGTTTCCTTTCTAACTGGAGAAGACTGGGGTTATACAGTATTGTTTAAATGGTCTCTCTACATCTTTGGAAATATCCTTCAGAAAAATATGTATAACTTCATTAAGATTAATTTTGAAGAGAACATTTAGAAATGAGAGTGGAAATGATACATTTTGAGTCCAGTCAATGCTTGGATGGTCTCTTTACAGGTAGCTGTTGAAGAGATTGATGACCTAATTAATGATTGTAGCGTAATGAGCTGTTTCATTTGTTATTTTCTATCATCTCTTGATGAGTTGAAAAGCTATTGGCCATCAGGCAAAGAGATTATATTGCAGAGGATACAAGGACAAACTGAACCCTTCTGATGTCTGGAGCAGAAAAATTTAATGGCCCTTGTCTAAATGAGCCACCAGCTTTCAGGCAGTAGCTCTGCCAAAACCGAACTAGTTAGTAAGACAGCTTTCTTTTATTTAGGTGAAATTTGTTGTAACTTAGTGCCTAGGATCAATCAGAAAGTTGGGTTCCAAAATCCATTTAAGGGGGTTTTGCAGCTGAATTACCTCTACATGGAAACACTCAACACCATCACACCACAAATTAATAAGGCTTCCTTTATGGTCTGCTACTGGTCTGACAGGGAGACTAAGCTCCTGGATTTGGCCACCTTGTTCTTTTAAATTTGAAGAACAATCCCAAGAAGACTGTGAGTTGTAGCCATTCCTTAGGCATGAAAGCTGCATGTCTGACTTTGGGCCAGTCACCAAGAGACTGAGTCTCTTGTTTGAAATGATTAAATTACATTTCTGAGCCTTAAACGTGACAGCTGGCTGGGTAACTTTAGACCAATCACCAGGAGACGGTGAGTTCTAGTCTCACTTTAGGCATGAAAACCAGCCGAGTGGCTTTAGGCCAATCACACTCTCTCAGCCCAATTCATCTCAGAGGGTTGTTATTGTGAGGAAAAAAGGAAGGAATATGGGTATGTTTGCCATCTTGAGTTGTACAGTATATGAAAAAAGGTGGGATACTTTTTTAAGAGAGGTCCACAATAATCAGCTTGTCTCTGAGCTGTGGAAGTTATTACGAGTTTTACCAGGAGACGGAAAAAAACATTCTTATAACTAGGTGCATGAGGGAGTGAATGAGAAAGGGAGAAGAGAAGTGGTGGACAAGCTCTCTTTTTCAACATAATATCCTCTCTTCAGCAGTGTTCCCCATCATCCTCATCCTTGGCATTTCTACCATGACTCCTAGCAAGGCCAGCATATCTTCCCGGACAGCCCTTTCGGCCCCCACTGGGAACTAAGGGATCTGGTGGGTTTGGAGAGAAATCCAGGGATTCACTGACACTGAAGATATATTTCTCCCATAGATAACGTTCCAGGTCAGAAGCCAGTGCTGATGTGTTGGAACCTCGAACACTCCCTGTTGATGCCATGTATTTCTCAAAAATCTGCCGACGGTACTTGAATTCCAGAATAGTCTTGGTGTAAGTGTTGAGAGTCAGCACCGAGGCTGACATGCAAAGAGTGAAAGAGAGCCAGGCCAAGCTGTGGGGAGAACATCAGGAAAGATAAGCAAAGGAGGGGAGGGCAAGACTTGAATCCCTTGGCCATTGATCCCTTTCATAGTTATCCATCATCAATCCCAATGTTTATTCACCCACTCAGATGCACTGGTTGATTTATCCAAAAAGCTACCTCTTCTCTGAAATCTTAATATTAAAGTCAGGGTCAATGTTTCCCCTATTATAAATAAAAACAGGAGAGTTGGTCTCTGAATCTTAAATATCTTGGTGGTGGAGGTATCACACAGCAGTTCAGACAGCAGTTGTGATTGGCCAATTAAAGCCCCACCCCTTTCTTATATGCAACATATGCATAATGCATGTAAAAGAGGTAAGATTCACTCATTCTATCATGGCTACCATTTTTTTGAATCCTCTGGCTTGTGGACAACTACAGCTTAGTGTTTTAGAACCATTTGTCTTTGTCATGGTTGCCTTTTGCCAGTTTTACCAGTAGAAAAAACAAGTGTCTTGAGTTATTAGACAGTTTTCTCTGAAATATCTCTTGAGATTCAGATGTTTATGTTTTGTTTTTCTTACTCTTTCAGATTTATGCTCTTTATTTTACCATCCACTGTGCTCTTGTCATCAAAAAGGAACAGACTAATACATTTTGGTAGATCAAAATCTCATGCTCTTTATCACAGAAATTCATTATCAGCCACCTCTTGGATCATATAATCATTCTTGGCCATCTCTAAATCTCTTCCTTCTCTTTTTTTTTTCTACTTTGATCAAATCCTCTCTTTCCTTTCATCCTGACCTGGTCCAAAGAATCACAAGACAAGGTGGCAAACTCTAAAGTGTAAAGACCCTTCCAGTTCTGCTGTCCCCAAAGCTGGTTACTCACCCAAAAGACCATCCATAATACCATGTCTGGGGCCTCCAATCTTTTGGCCCCAAATTTACAGCCACCTGAAAGACAGTCATGTACATCATGTGGGCCACCATGCCCAGAAGACCTGTGGAGAGAGGAGATCAATAAGCCTAGTCAGCCATTCTTTTCCTGTACTCTGGTAGTGCTCCCTGTGGCAATCCACAGCCCAAGTGGGCAAGCATACACACACACATACACATGCATGCTGTGGGTACATTCAACAGAATCTAAGAGTAAGGTTCACCCCACTACATACTCCAAAGAGGGGGGAAGGAATGAAATAGCCCTCCACTTGTGACCACAATTGGGACCAAAATTTCCATTGCTAAGTAAGGTGCTTATTAAGTGAGTCATGTTCAATTGTATAAACTTTTTGGCCATGTTAAGTGAATCACTGCAGTTGTTAAGCAAATCACACAGTCATTAAGTAAATCCAGTTCTCCCCATTTACTTTGGCAGAAACTGGCTAGGAAGATTGTAAATGGTGATTGTGTGGCCCTAGGATGTTGCAACCATCATAAATACACACCGGTTGCCAAGCACCTGAATTATAATAATGTGACTATGGGGATGCCGCAAGGATTGTAAGTGTGAGGACCAGTCTATATATTGTGTCAGATGGGTAACCCAATCTGTCTAGTAGCTTCAAGGTTTCGCATTTTTGCTATGACAGAGAAACAGGCCACCAATTTTCACACTGCAAAATGGAAGTGGTGCTGCACTCATGTCAGAAGCACCTTTCAAGGCACTTTCGGGTTGAGAGGATTAGTCAGTGACATCACCTTTGTCCAGGGAACGCCTCACTCAGGGGAACACCCGAATGACATCCTTTCATGTCCCTGCTATTGTTCCCATTTATCTACTCACATTTGCATGCTTTTGAGTTGCTAGGTTGGCTGGAGCAACTGACAGGAGCTCATCCTGTCACACAGTACTCAGGTCTCAAACCAGGGTTTGCTGATCATCAAACTCAGCATTCTATCCACTGAGCCACCATGCTCTTCAATGGCTGTGGTTATTCTGGGTTATCCTGTATAAATCTGAGTATAAATTCTTTATACTCTCTCTCTCTCTTTCTATCTCTGAGTGAAAGAATGGCAGAAGGGACAAAACATTTAATCCTTTCTTCATAATTGTCCTTGTTTCAGTTGCTTTCCAATTGGAAAATAAAATCCAACTAACCATCAGCTGTTGAGGAGATAGCACAACAACCTGCTTTTTCTGATATGTCTGGACTGCAAATTCTAGAGTTCTCAATCAGCCTCTGGGAAGGTTGGGTATCTAAAAAGGAGCTAAGCTGCCAATATAAGAGGATATTTGTAGCTCAAGTTTGAACTGTGGAGTCCTTGGTGCTCTCTGAGCTTGGTTATTTTCTTGCAGATGTTTCATTACCCCACTAGGTAACATCATTAATGCTAGGTACCACTGTTGGGTAACGAAATATCTGCAAGAAAACAATCAAGCTCAGAGAGTACCAAGGACTCCATGGAGTTAAGATAGTCATGCATAACTGGAGTCAGCTAAGGAAGCACTTGGCTTTTGAGTGGTATCCAAAATTCTTTAAATGTTGTTTGTGAAAGAATAAAAAAGCAGGCACAAACTTGACAAAAACCAGACATGATTTCAGTTGCTTCAAATGTAATTAAATACACTGATATATTTAATTGCCATATTTTTCATTTTTTCCCTCTTCTGTCCTATTAACACTACAAATTCAGTAGCAAACTTTGGCAGATGACCTAAGAAGTGTCACTGCACCTCACAGCCTGGGCCAGAATAAATCAGGGCAAGTAGGCTTCAGACGTGATAGTCCAAATTGTTTGGGCTTTTTTGTTTCAACCTCTAGATTAGTGTTTCCTAATTTTGGCCCCTTCCAGCCATGTCAATTTCAATTTCAAGGATTCCCTAATCAACATGGCTACATTGCTTAGAATTCTGGGAGTTGAAATCCACCTCTCTGAAAATGGCCCAGGTTGGGACACACTTCTCTTCATCAACACTACCTTTGAAGGTAGATGTTTCTGTCTACATCAGGGGTGTCCAATCTTGGCAACTTTAAGATGTGTGGACTTCAGCTCCCAGAAATCTATGCTATGCTATGTTGGCTGAGGAATTCTGGGAGGTGAAGTCCACACATCTTAAAGTTGCCAACGTTGAATATGCCTGGTCTACATAGAATCAAGGGATGGAAAGGTGGGCAAGTGAAAATACCTGACAGAACAGTAATCACCGCTGCAAAAGCATTGATCTTGAGACCATCAATGAGGTTGGCATAGTAGACAGCATCTAAACACATCAGCAAGAATCCGATACTCAACAGGATAATATAAAGAAATTCTGACGCAACGGAGAGCCACAGCACCCCTGAAGAAAAACAAAGCAAGTTCAGTGGTGGGGAAGAAAGAGATTAAGCTACTTTGCTATTAGGAAAGGAGATAACAGCACTCACTAAATTATTCTGTTACCCTACAGAGACTGCCAGAAGCTTCCCATCACCAATGCTTTTAAGATTCAAAAATCCAACGGGGGAAGAGGAATGACAAAACCATGATTTGGACTGGCTTTGGGGAAGAAGACTTTGGGACAATGAGGCCTTTCCATCTCTTTAAGGAGGCAGTACTTGACTAGGTGAAACTTTATCTCATAAAAAGTTTTACAGTACTTACAGGGTTGTTTCTCTCTTTTTTTGCATAACTTGACCTGTTTTGCCAAACAAATTCTCACCTTTTTCTGACTCTGGAGGTAGGTCAATGAAACTCCGACACTTCTCCTCTGGCATAGGGGGAACATGAAAGAATACAATGACAGTTTAATAAAAGTTTGTACTGAACGTGACATTGGCTTCATGCCAACATTTGTCATTCTTGCCCTCTTCTGCCCCCAGGAAAAGGGGACTTTGCCATGTCTGCTAATCAGTGAAATGCAGTGGTTTCTGAAGTGGCAGGTACATCTGAGTTGGCCTGAGCAAGACAGTTCCCCATATTGAGAAGAAATACTGCAAGTAACAAAAAAAAGCAAGTATGCCATAGTGCAAATAAGGTTTTCCTCATCTTATTTTGATAGCTTTCCCCAATCAAAAGCATCCAAATACATCGGACTTTAACAGAAAAATCCATCTGGAGGCTCTGGAAGGTGAAGTTCTAGAGGCATCTGGGTTGAGGAAAGATTAACCCATGATTTCCAAAGTTGTTTGAAATGACAAGTTCTCAATTTCTCTAATTGAATTCTGAGTGTACTCTGATTCACACATTATTCTGTCAGGCCATGTTGTCCAGCTGTTGGCCCTACTTACAATTATTGGGGGATTGTGGTATTATATACATCTTCCATACAGCTAATCCTTGACTTATGAAAATAATTGGGACCCAAATTTCCATTGTTAAGCAAGGTGGTTATTAAATGAGTCATGCACAATATTACAATCTTTTTTGCCATTGTTGTTAAGCGAATCACTGCAAATGTTAAGTAAAGCATGCAGTCATTAAGCAAATCCAGCTTCCCACATTGGCTTTGCTTGTCGGAAGCCAACTGGAAAGTTTGCAAATGGCAATCACGTGACACCACGACATTATGACTATGGTAAAAACGTGTCAGTTGCCAAGCACCTGAATTTTGATCACATGACTGTGTCGAAGCTGCAACACTTGTTAAGTGTGAAGACTGGTTGTAAGTTACTTTTTTAAAGACCACTGGAATTTCCAACAATTGTCAAACAGATGGTGGTAAGTTGAGGACTATCTGTCATGTTCTGAAAGAAACTATACTGAGAACTGTGCTGAGAAGTCAAGCTGGTGAATATGCCTAGCTTTTGACACTACTCAAAGAATGTTCTTTTCCAAAGAATTCTCCAAAAAATAAAAAGTTGTTCTAGCATCTCCTTAAAACTGAATTTGACTCTGGCTACCCTGAGAAATTCTGAACAGTATTGCATGAAATATAATTTATTAACTATTGTTTAATAAATTATATTTCCTGAGTTTGTAAATACAGTAAACCATGAACCTGCCAATTTTATTCAACACATTAAGCTAAAATGTTACTGGCTAACTGTGGTTCAGCATGCTGTGCAAATACAGCCATTCTCTTCCAAACTGTGTAGTTATTTTGCATAAATTAAACAAAGGGTAGAGAGTTTCTGTGGTACTGTAGAAGGTATTTTTGCACTGACTGAGAATTCCAGAAATTATACTTTGTTGTTCAGTCGCGCAGTCGTGTCCGACTTTTCGCGACCCCATGGACTACATTACGCCAGGCCTCCCTGTCTT
>JANHZU010009006.1:106366-118578 GCA_032468055.1 Acrochordus granulatus | reverse complement strand
AGAGATGTGAAAAGGTGGTGTGTGATGAACAGGCAGAGAGAATATAGTGTGTGTCTCTATTTGTGTACCATATGAAAGACAAAATACAATTCTTATTTTCTCCAAGTCCCATTACTTGTTTTGTGAGCAGCTGTAGCTGACCTATTCCTAACTTTACAGTTTTTTGCAGTTCTTCAGTGAGGGATGGAATGCACTTTTGGAAACTGTCACCTGAGTTGTGTTATTTGTAAAAAGAGAGAAAATAGTATGATGAACTGCAGGACCGACGGTCTCTTCCTTCCAGAAACGACCTGAACAGCCCAGTGTCTGCTCACCTGTTTTAGACCTCAGATAGAACAAATGATGCTCCCTTCTCCATTTTTCATGACACCAATGAAATCCTCAGCTCCTAGGTAGAAGCAGAAAGGCACATTTGCAACATACTGGAGGATTCTCAATGTCTTGTCAATGATTCCTAAGATCTTTATAGGGAATGGATGTCAGTTAAAATTATATCCAGGTAGTTCTCGATTTACGACCATCTGTTTAGCAACCGTTGCAATGGCCCTGAAAAAAGTGACCAATGACTGGTCCTCATACTTAGAACTGTCCTGGTATCCCCAGGGTCACGTGATCAGAATTCGGCCACTTGGCAACCGGCATGTATTTATGATGACTGGGGCCTCCTGCAGTCACATGATCACCGTTTGTGACCTTCCTGGCTTCTGACATGCCAAGTCAATGAGGGAAACTGGATTCATTCGACAATGGCGTGAGTCACTTAACTGCAGTGATGCACTGAACGACCATGGCCAAAAAAAGGTCATAAAACTGGGTGAGACTTACTTAACAGCTGTCTTGCTTAGCAATGAAAATTCTGGGTCCAGTTTGGTCATAAGTCGAGGACTACCTAGTCCTGATCCACCCTGAGCTGCTACGAGTGCTGACGGAAAGATGCTAGCAGGTCTCCCTCTGCAGCTAAGTTGCAAAACGTGTTTACTCAGAAGTACGTGGCGTTCAGACCAATGGGACTCGCCTGTGACTAATTCCTGAAATATTTCTTCTGATTGATATTTCTGCACATGAGAAAGATTAGTGTTTTATCAGCATAGGCAACTTTCTCTGTTAAAGATTAATCTTCTTTTCCTCTACCCGCTAGCGCATTTAAAAGCACCCTGACAATCTCCCTTCCAGCTTCATTCGGCAGAACAGATAGCCTGGTTATCCCCATCATCCTGGGGATATTTATGCATTTCTGCTCCTTCTCTTCATTTCTCACATTAGCCTTATTTCTTATTTATTTAAGAAATGGGTTTGTTTTCCAGGCTGGGTATAGGGGTCTAATGCAATAAAATAGAGGACTCATTCAGAACCAATGTGTGTTTTTCAATAAAGGCTGCAGAGTTTAAAGGACTATTCATCAAGGAGAATCTTAGCAAATCAACCAAAACCGAGAGTGGATATTTAATAGCTTCAAGCTATCTCAACAGCGGGCTTCATATCACAGAATACTTAACAGTACTACCCCAAACTTTTATCTAGGAAACAACATGAATTATTTTATTTCAGATTCAGATTCTTTATTGGCCAAGCCTGATTAGACCCGCAAGGAATTTGACTCCGGTACAGCAGCTCTCAGTATAATTGCAAGACAACGTAAATAAAATAAGAACATAAACAAATAAATGAAATGATGTAGTCAGCAGTAAAGTGCGCCTTCAAATCATGC
This sequence comes from Acrochordus granulatus, assembly GCA_032468055.1. NCBI lineage: Eukaryota > Metazoa > Chordata > Lepidosauria > Squamata > Acrochordidae > Acrochordus > Acrochordus granulatus. The sequence continues at coordinate 116,870 of JANHZU010009006.1, read as the reverse complement.
AGCCAGAAGAAAAAGAATAAAGTGTTGAATGAGAACCGTGATATATTGATAAGTACATGTACACCGTAGACAGCACTTCTGGGTGAATTTATTATCCTTTGCACTTTGTGACCCGTCGTATAGTGTGAGTCGGGGCTTACGGGAATCAGCGATTGTTACAGAATCATCCCATAAATTCCTCAGTAAAATCATATGATGGCTTCTTAGGACAGTTTGCCTTAAGTGACTGAACGCCCTCTAGATATTCTGGACCACATCCCATCCTCCGTGGAAGGGCTGGCTGAAGGTAAGGGACTCACAGTACCAAACATTTAAGGAAAAATGACTTAAGAGCCTTTTTCCACTTTAATCTGCTGTGTCCCCAGGACATCTCCTCCTCCTCGTCCCTAGTCTGGGAGCGAGACAACTCTGCTTAGTTGTCGTGGCGGGAAGGCACTGCTTCTCCCTTCTTCCGACAGTGTCCAAGGACACCGTCAAGGGGGTGGAAATCAGTCAGGTTGTACCGTGGAGGGAAACCAGGGGGTTGCGCTGATTGCAAACAGACGTTGGGTGGGGATCGCTTAGGAAGGAAAGACCCACATCAGCACTGAAGGACTTAATGCAACTTTTATTTTCAGTTGCAACCGCAAAAATCTGGCTGAAATCAGTTTCTCAGAACACAGAGATCCATTTTGATTATGGGGGGCCTCATCCAGCTTGGATGATGGCTGTTCAAATTAGCCCAAATCACAACGATTAGCCCGCGGCTTTCAGTTTTCATCTGCAAGGTGTCCAAGAACCTGCTTTAATTTCTTTCACTCACTCTCTAGCACCTTTGAGCCCTCAGGAACATTGCTTTCCCGAGGCCCAGATGGCCGCACGCAGATGCCATCTAAGTCTGAGCTGCCTTCGCCCTGCCTTAGCAGCATCGGAAGTGACCAACATTGAGCAGGCGAAGCTCCTCCAGACAGAAAGGAGTTAAGGAGAATTTTGCTTTATTGTCACCAGCTTAACTCATAGTTGCCTCTCCATAGTTACCGCTTCCAGAGCAGAGCAGTTATTATTTTTTTTAGTTTTTTCCAGCCAGGCATAAAGAATTAAGTAAAACTTTCAGCAAGCAGGAGAACAGGCCTTCTTTATTTTTCCCCCTCTCCCTTTGCCCTTGAAGTGATTAAAGGCACCAAGCTTATGCCATTTGCTAACCCAATTTGGGACTTTTCAGAGCTTTACGTTGATCTCCAACAAGGAAGATTTCGTAGGGAAGCAGTGATTATATAATCAGGCTCGTCGCATCTCCTTCCAAGGAGTTTTAACCGTAAGCTAATTAGGAATTGATCCTTGCTAATTTGCTTGGGCATAGTAAATATGGTTGTCAGGTCGGGCACTAGAACGAGGTTGAGAGGAAAGGCACAGCCAGTGCTTTCCGCTCTGAAATCCTACTTCATCACTACTCCTAATAGCCTCTTCTTCGGTCCTGAGAATGCCCAGTGGAAGAAAAGCAAAGTTACTGTATTTCTTTAAAATGACCAAGAATTAATACAAAAGAGACTTTCTTCGTTCCTTACTTTGACCATAAGTGCCACCTGGTGGAGAAGCTACAAATGGAATGCAAACCCTCATCCTAGAAAAGAATTCAGACAATGGCGGTTTCGTTCCTAAAATATGCAAATAACATTCAGATTTATCCAGAACTCATTCCAATTTATCCTGATATCTTTTCTTCTGGTCTCAGACGTGCATGAATGGACATCTAAGGGCACATTCCAGGCCCAAAATGCCTTCTGTTGAAAGTAAACCTGCGGGATATCACCATTAAAAATCTTAAATTCGGACTGGAAAGAAATGTGTTCAACTCTGACCCAGTCATGAAATTCAGTAGGGGATCTCGGGTAAGCCAAGCTTACTTTGCACTTAATAGACAGCAGTATGTACATTGTAGCGCCATGCAAAAAGTTTGGTTTTGCACATCACCAGTACGTGGCTTTGTGAGCTTCAGAAAGCAGGACATAAATTTAACAAGTGGTTCTTAATTTAAAAAAAAAAGAACGGGAAAAGAGGGGCTAACAATTTCAGCAAACCTTCCAGGTTCCCTAAAGAAGGGGGGAAAGAGACTTTTGCTAAAAGTGGGAGAGGTGCAAAAGGAAAGATTCAAATCCAGACCTCAAGATTTAGGGGCTTGGTTTTGGTGGTCAAGACCTAATAGCAAAGAGCTAAGACTGAAGGAGAGAGCATGTGAACCAGAGTAAGCAATCTGTGTCTTTGGCCTCAAGCTCACCCTGCACCAAAAGACCATCTGCGAGCCAGTTCACACCTATCATCTTTTTGGGAAGCTCAGCAAACAAGTGGAGTGTTTGGCAGGTGCTGGAGAAAGAAACCCATGGGCTTCCTTGACTTGCTTTGACCCCCAAAAGAAGGAATGGCGGAGAGGAAGGAAGATGACCTCCCAAGGCAAAAGGGGCTGAAACATTTTTTAAGCCCCAAATTTGCTGCAGTAGGAGGTGTAGCACCATCAGACGTGGAAGATTGTTATTATAGCCAATAAAATCGGGACTAGCCTTCCTGTAGAGTTGACTTCCCAGTCTGGTCCATCGAGCAGGTTGACAGAAATGTGACCCTCCAAGACAAATTGCAATCCCTAATTTATGCTCATACAATATTTATGCTCTCCCATCGTCTCCTTGGCCACCAAGTGAGAAAACAATTGCCCATGCACAAGACAGACCATGCGTGCGCAAGCATGTCTGCGTGTGGGCAAGAGGCCCAGACAGAAGGTCAAGAGACATCTCAGACCTTTACCTCCTAATACTTTCCATCTACCATTGTAGGATTCAGATGCGGGATGCTGCTACTTCTGGATTTGACCAGGCCTAAGTCCCATCCGTGCATTGTACAGCCACCATCAAAGGAAGCCCCCCGCCGGCGAAAGTGAAGTGCATTTATCTGGCTAAGGGTCTCTTGGTGTCTCCAACCACTTTTCTATATTATGGGGAAGGGTTTGTGGGACAAACAATTACTGAATATTCCAACGCTGAGCCAAGCAGGAGGCATTCAGAGAATGCTTTGCTGCAGGATGGAAGGCCTATAGCCCTAGGGACTTCAAAATGCACAATATTGGATTAAATATATAAACCAATCCACAATATGCAGCAGTGCTCTCTGCTGGCCTCTGGAAAGCCCCCCAATCAAGAGCTCTCCTGTCGGTGCTTCTCCAGAAGTAGGTAGAGCTGTCCAAAATTTGGATCTGGCAACAGGTTGGTACTCATTGACACTTTCCCCTTTTAGGACTATCCTCCAAGTTGGAGGATGCAACACACAACTTGAGCTTTTGGGAACTCCAGTGTCCTCTGTGGTTGCTGAACCACAGTGAGATTTCATGTCATCCTGAAGTAGGAACCAGGCAGAAAATTAACACAAACCCTTAGATTTTCAGAAACCACTCCTCACCCTCCACCAGAAAACCTTGTGCAGGGAGGAAAAAAGGAAAAGCAAAGTGTCACCAGATGGTTTCCCCCACTTGTCATCATTATCCTTGCTATACTCACCTCTGGTTTCTACCCAAAAAACTAAATGTTGGGGCCAAATCTCACACATCAATTTACAATTATTTAACCCAGGGCCCATCACCGTCCCTTGCATGACAGCATTCATTACTGCAAAGGTCCACGGTCTTCACTGGATGTCCTGCATTTGACTGCTGGAGAAAAGCTCTTTTTTCCAAAACCCAAGACGATTGATCAGCGGCTTCTGCTTCAGGATGTTCGCACTCTGCTCCTGTGCCGCAGTGTCCCTTTGGAGCAGCATTGCAAAATGGGTGTCAAAAGTTAACTTTCGCTGTCACACATCAGCTTGAACTGAGCGGCGGGAAATTTCTGTAATTCGATACACTTCATCAGTTCTCACGCAGACGAAGAAACACGTGGTCCTCAAATTGGAAAAAAGCCCAGCTCAACTCGCCAAGGTACATGCTCATTTCTTGATAACCTCACAGCATTATGGCATCTGAACAAACTTCTCTGTTGTCTGGGCTCCAGGATGATTCTTCACTTGAAGAGGTCCCAATGGGCTAATTAGGAACTGGTTCAACGTTCATTGCACAACTGCATTTGAAGACTAATCCCTGCATGGATCATATGAATTCTCAGTAACATCAATTACGCATCTGATATTGGAGATCACTCAAAAGCTGTTCCTACTGCTGATGCATCAAGATAGAAGTGGAAACGAAGAGAGGCATTTTCAGGAACGGCACCCATAATCTAGTAAGTCTGCCCTAAAATGTGATTTTCATCATTACCCATCCGCAGTCTTCTTCCTTTCAAAAACTTTCATTTCCAAAGTATCGGCATCCTAAACCTGGACACCGCTTTATTTTTGAATAAATGGTACTGAAATTCTCATTGTATTGATTTGTTTGTTTATATAGGAAATTTCAGAAGAGTAGATTAAAAAAAATCTGTGGACTTGTCACTTTGGGAAACTCCACGAAGTATAAAAGTTATATAAAAGTAAAAATTAGATAATAAAATTATGAAGACCAGGGTGAGCAGATTTTGAATCGCTCTGTGGCGGCAGTTGTAGGCAATGATTAAGAGTCTGGATTGCCGAGTTCTAAACAAACATGGAAATACTGTACAAATAAACTAAGTCCAATAAATATGAGGTTTCTAAGCAGAACACAACACTGTCCGATGTCGTTCAGAGCCGACTGGATGGGGCAGATAGAAATGTCAACTGTAGGAAGGCCCATCTGCGGATCTTGCCTTGAATGCCTGGTACAGGAATGCACCACTGAGGTCAGGAAGTTCTCACATTCTCATCATCCTTGCAACTTAAATGCTTAGCCAGCCACGTTAAATTCTGGCCGTTTCTCAGAAAGCCCCTGCAAAGGCTATCAGAGAATCACCTGCACTAAATGACACAGAGAACCATCTTTTTTGCTTACAACACCTGTTTCCAGTGCATGAACTTACCCTTGAACAAAGCGAAGCCACTCAGTTCCATCAAACTGCCACACAGCCAAGCAGATGTTCCCAGAATAGCCACTCCAGCTTTCCCGTACCCAAACATCTGGTAGATCTATGCAACCCCTAAACACAGAGTCTCATTTTGACCTGTGTTGTTAAGATAGATTCTCTATCTATAAGAGATACTTGCCCTCACGTCCTTGTCTGCATCTCACGGCAATGAACGTTTGAATCGGGTCTTAGGTGCGGAAACATCTTCCTTCTCTCGTTTCACGCTGAAATCTAAGACGTCATCATGCCCCTCTTTTTATATAGTTTTATAAACCATATCCAATCCCCTCTTCAGTATGTTTTTTTCCCTTAAACTGAAAACAGCAGCTTTTTCAATCTTCTTCAAAAGAGTAGAGGTACCTCTTCCTGACTCAACTGAATTTTGGATTTCTAGAAGACTTTCATTTTAAGGAGAGGAGCCAGGTGCACTCAACAGGGTCCCCACACCTGCTTTATATGATGGCACAACCATACATTAAGAGCCTTCCTTAGAAAACAAAGGCATTTAATAGATTTTTCCGCTTTTATAATTTAAATAACTTAAAGACTGAAAAGAAGAAAAATCCGACAAGGGTAAGACAAAGTTGGACTGCAGTCTCAAAGTGAACGTGGCAGAGGAAAAGAGAGGAGAAATTGCAAATGTACTACGGAACCCCCAATGCCCACAACCCGCCTGTTTTGGACAGTCACCCCACACACACACACCCCTAAAGCCGCCGGAGAGCTCGCTTCTTGTCAGTCTTCTTCTTGGAAGCCAGTTTCTTGTCTCTGTCACCTGCGTGTTTCTTGGCCATGGGACCCTCCCCGGAGGCCCCTGCCGAAGAGGAACAAGGGTCAGCAGGGTTCTTGGTATGCAAGCCGGAGGAGGGTTGGGCGTGGATCTCGGTTAGGAGCCGAGCTCGGGAAGCATATTCCTCATAGTTCTCCAGCAGGAGGCGCCCTGCCTCCTCATTCAGGGCTGACTCGGGATTAGGATGGATCAGCAAACACTTGATGGTCTGGAGCAGGAGGAAGGTAAGAAAGTCAGAGTTAGAAGAAACATCAGACAAGATCCCACAAGCAGAAAACCAGTGGAAGATGGACACTGGCAAGTCTCCCCATTCCCTCCAAAGCCTAGCCCGACTTTCACCCTTGATGACTTTGTTTCCTTCTGTCTCCTCACCAAAGACTCCTGAAAGAACGGAAAAAAGGCACAGAGAACATAAAACACCAGATAGTTTGGGGGAAGCACAATATAACTTTATATAGGGCAACCAATGTGCAAACCAGAGTTTCTCTCTTTTCAGCAAGTTATGATTGTAATAAAGCTAAAGCTTCCCATGTATTTATAAATGAATACATAAGGAATGCTTATGGTGATATTGAGACATGCATTGGTTGGGGGTATGGATGTACATGTACTTGTGTAGGCAGACAAGGCCACATGGGTGGCTGAGAACAATTGATATGCAGCAAAGGCTCAAAATTTGTGTGATACCACAAGGAGTATGATTGGAAAATCAATGCCTCAAAGACCAAGACAGTTACATTTGACAAGAAAAATGGAGCAAATTATTGCGAATAGGTGAATCTCTCTAGCCTGGTTGAATTTTTATTGAAGATGAAGAAATGTTGGAGAAATGTTAAGGCTTGTGAATGCCGGTAGTAAAGTAGTAAATAATATTTGACCAACTGCCAGGAATGAAGGTTTGGTGAAAGAAGTAAAATTAATCATCTAGAGTAGGGGTATCCAACCTTGGCAGCTTTAAGATGTGTGGACTCCAAGTCCCAGAATTGTGGATGTTTAATTTTAAGATGTCCATACATCTTAAAATTGCCAAAGTTGGCCACCCCTATCCTGAAGAGTGTTTCTGCCCATTTTTACTGTATGGAAGTGCAAGGAAAAACATCAGAGCTGAATTAAATGTGTGATTAAGTCAAGAGAGATGGTCAAGAATGAATGGGCGCTGAGTGAACATAGACTGAATACAAAAGAGTGATCAGTAAGAATGAAGTACATTGAATTGGTTTAGTGATACAGAAAGACTGAATGAAGATCAAATCACAAAACAAGTACATGAAGGTTTGACTGAACTGAGAGGAAGGGAAAGACCAAAGGAACCATGGGTGGAAGGAGTTGGTAGAGTTCTCAAAAGACAGCGCTGAGAAGTTTAAAGCACAAAAGGCAATATATGAAGCACTGTATGGATGTGGTGAGAGTAAGGATAGTTTGCAAAAATAAAATGGCATAGAAATGTACCATCAAAGATCCTAGTGTAAACTAGATTTGGCTGTGTATTTTTCTCCATCTCATGTCTTCAGTTTATTTGGCTTACTACCTGTTGCTTCTTTTTTTGCTCTTAAGAACAAGTGTTTATCTCAAAACAGGATAGCATAATTGGACACAGTCATGTACAGTAATGCAATATGGGGGATTGCTCAACTATTTTTTTAAAGTAGACAGAATTTTGAGTCACGTGCTGTGAGATGGGTAGCATATACATTAAATAAATAAAAATTTACATTAAAACATTTCTATTCTCCCTGCAAACCAAATTCCCCCCATAAAACTAACAAAATAAAGAATTAAAAACAATAATACATTCAACATTTTGGCTCCCGCAGTCTTTTGGTCTCAAACCTGATAGCTGATGCAAAATAAAAACTGGAGCTAGGAACAAGACTGTGCATTTTCACAAGTGGGTTACCCTTCCAGAATGCATCTCTGCTTGTGAGGAAAGAACATTTCATTTCTTTTGAAACCACAGAACTAATATCTTAGATCAGTGGCCAAGGAACTAAGCCCGTGCAGGGAGATCTTCTGGAATGAAAAGAGTCAAAATCTGCAAGATGGCAAGCAAAGCACTGTGATCAAAGCTCTGCCCTTTCTTTAAAAAAATGTGCAATGCATACATATACACAATACTGTGCCTGCAATCTTGCAGATGTTGATATCCCAACCCCTGGGGATTCCCCCACTCATAAGCTTCCTCTTATCAAGGAGACTCAATCTATAGAAACAAAACCGCTCTCTTCCTCTCTTGCCTTCTCAAGTGGGAGGAACACCATGACTGCTACAAGACCACTATTTCCAACGCTGGGATCTGCTTCCCTCTTTGCACCATCAAGTGAAAAGGTGTGCTGGGAGAAGCAGGAGGGAATCTCTGGACAAGGGCAAGACGCAGCTTCTTCCTTCTCCTCCCTCTTGCTGCATATTGGCAGCAGGAAAAATGAGGAACGAAGCTCTGCAAGCTGTGTCGGCTCCTCTTAATGGGGTTCACCAATGACTATCGATTTTTCTTTATTTATTACATTTGTGTACCACTGAGTGTCCAGGGATGCCTGGCAGTTAACAAATGACTTACAAATTTATAGCTGATTCTTCACATGCTGTTTAAGTGTTTAGTCAAATGCAAACATGCCTGCAAATTTACCAAAGCTCGGAGGCTCCATTTTGAGATGTTTAAGACTTTTTCTAAAAGCAAGGTGGAACCAGACCAGCATCGAAATTAACCACAATACATCTTATAAATGAATCCAATAAAAACTCTCCTAGTTATAACACCTCCAAATGATTTGAATTACTTCTTTCTGCATTTCTTCCACATAGTGGTGTGTCACGTAACTCTCCAAACACTGAACACTGATTCTCTGCTTTTCCATCTGGAAATTAAATGGGCAAAATATAATCTTTTTCTGCCTCTTCAGATGAAAAGGAAAATTCCTTTTCACATTTGGGAAAAATGAACATAACCTTTGGATTTTTTTTCCTACAGCCTGTTCTAAATCTTTGCCTGAACTATTCTGAAGAAAGACACACAAATGCACCAATTCATGTTAGTGAATTCTTTTGAATTTTTAATTTTTCCGCATAAACATGACCCAAAACACAATGTTCTCCGCACAAGTCCTAAAACTAGATAAAGAAAACCCACTTAAACAAACATCCAAAATATTACACTTAATCATTTGAGGAAAATGATCCAAAGCTACAGTACAAAAGTCTTAGGCCATCACCTGCTTTAACAAAATTTTAATGACCATCCATAATTATTTTTGGTCTCTGTATTAAGATTCAAACAGAACATATAGGAAATATGTACACAAATTCTAAACAAACCCAATGTTCAGAACAAAATAGCTTCATCAAGCAAAAGTCAGCATTAAATAGTCAGTGCTAAATGCTTGCCACTTTAGCCCATGGAAGCTGTTTTTTTCCTGCTTTTGAGGACTGCGTACAACTTTCCTGTCTCTTCTGGCTGTGCTCTGATGAAGACTGAGACGTAATTATGTATGGTCATTACACCATTGCTAAAAAACAAATCCGATGGTGGCCTAAGACTTTTGCACAGTGGTGTACATATTTGCGTGGGGCAAATGTACATGAAGCTTTGCTTTGCTTTCAGTGACAAGAGGACCCCTCAGCAGCAGTAACCGCAGCTCAATGTTCCCAATCACTGTTATACTTTGGCTTGGGGGAATATCACTCCACTCCTCCTTGTAGAATAGCTTCAGCTCAGGGACGTGATGGGTTTTCTCGCATGAACAGCCTATTTCAGGTCCTTCCAGAACATTTCTACAGGTTACTGTTTTTTAATCAGATTGCGATTATCGTTTCTATTTGTTTTACTTGCTAGACACCCAGTCATATAGATGAAGTGGCCATATAAATTTACTGAATAAACAAGTAAAGCCAGGACTTTCCAAAATATTACCTTTAGACATCTTTTAACCATTCTTTGGCTGTGAGTTGTGTTCTGGGTTCACTGTCTTGCTGTATGACCCACTTTCTCTTCTCAGAAGTCTTAGTTCCATCAATGATGGCAAGCTATCTTTTGCCAAACATAATGCTTTTTACGCAAGCCAAAAAGTTCTATTTTGGCTTTATCCATCCACAGATTTTTTCCAAAAGCCTTCTGGCTTAGCCACGTGGTCCCTCACAAGCTACTGATGGGAGAAATGCACTTTTGGATTTCGCCTTCCATGCACACCACATTGTTTAGTGTTCTCCCAATAGTAGTCTCATGAACATGTGCCAGTGCAAGAGAGGCCTTCAGTTCCTTAGGTATTACACTGGGGTTCTTTGAGACCTTCCTCATCTTGGTCTTAGTGTGATTTTGATTGACTGACCACTCCTGAGGATGGTATTGAACAGTGGTGTTGAATTGCCTCCATTGGCGGAGTCCAAACTCTTTGGAAACAGGTTTTGTATTTTTTTTCCAGCCTGGTAAGCATCAACAATTGTATTATTTGGAGGTCTCAGAAATCTTTTTCGTTCAAGCCACTGACACACTTCCACGCATCTCGTGTGTGTGAAGATCAGACGTTGATGGTGACTACCCAGAATTCTCTTCTTTAAATAAGGCAGGATACACCACACATTGAATAACCATCCTATTGATTTAAATGCCTGACTCTAATTTCCCTTTCAAATAAACCAGGGGTGTCAACCTTGGCAACTTTTCAGATGTGTGGACTTCAACTCCCAGAATTCGTCAGCCAGCTATGCTATGCTGAGGAATTCTGGGAGT
>JANHZU010009006.1:79722-96186 GCA_032468055.1 Acrochordus granulatus | reverse complement strand
AACTCAACATTAAAAAACTAAGATCATGGCAACCGGTCCCATCACTTCCTGGCAAATAGAAGGGGAAGAAATGGAAGGAATGACAGGCTTTACCTTCCTGGGCTCCAAGAGCACTGCAGATGATGACTGCAGTCATGAAATTATGAACACTTGCTCCTTGGAAGGAAATCTATGGCAAACCTAGACAGTGTATTGAGAAGCAGAGACATCCCCTTGCCGACAAAGGTCTGCATAGTCCAGGCTGTTTTTTTCCCAGTAGTATATTGCAATATCAGCAATTAGACATCCCAAATCTTTTTCATCCTGTTGTCTCATAAACAACATTAGTACACTAAAAGATCTTCAGCTCTTCAGTAGCATGTTGTGTGTCATATGACCCCGAAAGGCCCATCATCTGGCACGATATCAATCATTTTTTATTTTCTATCAATATGGTGTTTTGGGTGAAAAAGCAGGAATGGTTTACCCACTGCCTTCTCCTGGGCATTATGAATTGATGCCTTTGCCATTGTCACTAAAGTGATCATCTGTTTCCAGCATCTTCCAATATTGCTGCTGCCCAATATATATAGTAGGTGCTTGCTTGCCTTCATTGGGCAGCTGGGATGACCTTCACACTTTGGGTGACACAACTGGAAATATCTACCTTTGGCATACACTCCTGACACTCTTCACTTATCCCCTCCCTGAAATATCCCCTCATCATGATCAAACAGCACAGCAAGACTTGGAAGGGGTTCATTAAGGTAAATGTTTCAAAACGGGGGGCTATTATTAAAAACCCACTTCTGGGTAGCCATTCAGCACATCTCAGCATGGGAAGACACCTAGCACAAGTCCTCAGAGATGGTCTTAGATTTATGAGTAGCAAGAAATTGGCAGAAGTGTTTTAACAGATACTATGGGCCCAAACCATGAAGGATTTTATAAGTTAGCAAACAGTGTACTGAATTAGCCCTGGAAATAAATGTGATGTGAGTTCTAGGTAGTATTCTCACCACAGCAGAAGTTTTTCAGAATGAGATTCAAAAGCAGGAGCATACCACAGTAATATTTTCAGGGAATATTGTTGGAGGCTCTCCAAAGATAGTGCAAGGTCTACTAAGACCAACTGTACCTCTATTACCACAGATAGATTCAGAAACATTCCCAAGTTAGAACTGTAACTTTTTAAGGGCAGTGCAGTACTATTAGAAACAGTTTAAACCATTTATCTGGCCATTTACTAATGGCGCTCTGCCATAAACTGAAGGTCAGTTGGCCCTACTTTATCTAGATTTAGTGAAAAGGAGAAAGAGAATTGAGTAGTTAGTCTACCTTGTGAATGATCCTCCAGTAGTTTCATGGTGTATCACTGAGGGGGATAAATTAGATGCTTCCACAATGTAAAATTGGTGGGATTAAGAAGAAATCTTATAGCAGCACCTTCTTGCAACATCCATCTAGGTAGGCATGTCCAATCTTGGTAACTTTAAGATGTGTGGACTTCAACTCCCAGAATTCCTCAATCAGCACAGCTGAGCTCAGCATAGCGTGGCTGAGGAATCCTGGGAGTGGAAGTCCACACACCTTAAAGTTGCCAAGGTTAAACACCTCTCATCTAGGTAACTAGCTTAAAGAGGCTTTTTCTTCCCACCTTAGTTTGAACCAACTTTCTGTTAGGATATATAGTTGAGGGTATCAAAACTGCTGAAAAAACAAGGGAATCAACAAAATCAACATCCCTGTTCTCTCTCCTGACAAATACCATCCAGTAGGTTGGTCACCTAGTACCAAAACCAAGTCTAAACCCAATGAATATGGAAAGTCCATTTTATCCTAGAATGATAAGACATGATAGGCCACCATATACTTTGAAGAATGAGCAGATGTAATAGCCTATGGTTTTGTTTTGGGCTTTTTTAGATCTTTTGGATCAACTTAAGCTTTCTTTTTCAAGTATGGTCTTGTTTAAAGAAGCTGGGGCCACATCTTGTAGGGAGGGATTGATAGCCTGCTGGACCCAGTTGACTACTCTCTTCCTTCCGGATGTTATGAGGCATGAGAACAAGGGCAAGCAAATCTGTAGTTGCTTAAAACCATTCCAGTGGCTTCTCCATATCTTCAAGCTTTAATAACTCGTCCAAGAAAATCTGAAGTATTAGAAATATGTAGTTTAAATCCTGATGAAGTTGATTAATTCTGCCTTCACATATCTAGCCAACATGTTATATAGCAACATATCATGAATTCTACAAGATCTATTGGTGAGTCAAAACTCCAAATGCTCGAAAATCCTCAAAAGAGTTTTCTTGGACCATACTAAAGAGATGCAAAAATAGAGAAGTAAAGCTGTTTTTTTGCCTCTACCACTACCAGAAAATACATATTTGATATGGTTCAAGTCTTTCTCCACCTATGCTCTTGTCATCTTCCAACTTGCTTCATTTACCTTCAACTGAGATATGTACCAAGGGACAGTTCTGTGGGACTTTTCCCCACACTGCAGCTGAGTCGTCACCATAGTTCCTAGCCACATCGAATTCAGGATGCTAACATTTTGCTTTAGGCACAAGCATGAGATGGGACAGAAGGGTCATCAGCAAGGTCACTGAATGTCCCCAGGGAGGGAATGTTGTCAGTTCTGAGAATGTCCAAAATGGCTACTTAGGGAAGAATCACAGAATATCTGAGCATTTGGAAAAGAAAGTGATGGTCATGTAAAAATGTCTTGTTTGTGTGTACGCATTTCACCCTTCCTAATTTCCCACAATGCTTCTGATTTAGCATTCCTTGGATCATTATGGGAAATGGAAAACCTGGCTAGTCAACCACTCAATAAGCTAGGAGTGTTGACACTACAGCAGACAAGTTCACCAGGACTTCTAACAACAGAGGGCTATGCTTAACCTCCTCAAAAGTAGAAAAGCCAACATTAGGCCTAACTGCAGCAACTGTGCCCAGTAACAAGTGTAGTTATTGGCCACAACAGACTTTGCTGCAATCGATCAACTAACCAGAAGTATCACTGAATGCTTGCAGACAAGTTTTAAAGCAGAATTCCACCTTAATTCAGTACCATTTCTCCTTCCAATCCCTTCCTGAAGTTTCTGTCTATGAGAAATCAATCACCACTAGAAGGTGTTGTTTGTGGGAGGAGTACTTTGCACCTGAGCATTTTTGAGTGTGTGGATTATAAAGATTAGAGCAGTGAGGGAAGGCGGCTATGAGAAAACTGAGAAGGAATTAAGATCTCAGTTATAGCTATAGGCTCAGCCATGGTTGGAGTCTTCAGCAAGTTTTTCTCTTAAACATGCAGGTTCTACTTAATAATCATTAAACACAATAAAAGGGATCAGATGTTGATGCCCAGAGCATCAACCTTTCTCTGCAAACTATTCCTTTGCTGACCTGTTCTGTAAATGATTGCATCAAATGGAATATCAAAAGGTGCCAGAGGCTGCACAAGAAATCCTGAGGGACTTAATCAGACCCCTGAGGTTTTACATTTGACAGCTTGCTAAAAGCAAGCTTGAATATTAATGAATTAAAGAAGAGGGTGGAGGGGAGAGGGATCTCAAGTGCAGCCCCAACTGAGCCAAACTGCTGAAGAAGAAAATTAATAAGATGATGGATGCAAATTACTGGCTCTGAGAGATAATCATGCATGTTAATGAGAAATGGAGATGGGTATTACTAGAACCTGCCCTATTTGAATTAAAAAAGAGATCATCTCAAATATGAATATTTCATAAAGGTCCGGTCTTTTGCCTGAGCTGAATATACATGTACTGGTGATGGCTATTTTATCTTATGTGACTTTTTTTCCTTTAAAGGATGATTGATGTACAAGATAAATGTGTCCTATCACCTAGGATTACACTGTGTATTATGTGGTTGTCATTATCTGTTAACATGGAAAGCATCTATGAAAAAGAGCTAAGCTCCTTCCCATCTTCCTTGAAACTAGGCAATAAATACAGCCTGAATCATCAATGTAGCATCTACGTCTTCATTTTGTATGCCTAAATCTTTATATTACAATGTGTGATGTAGTCAGAATATTCTGGAATTGGCAGACATCCAACACCTTTGAGGTTCATGGAAGTGATGAAAAAAAAAAGAATATTGCTTTTGAATGTTGGATGATTTGTGAATTTTAAAGTCACGAAGTCTCTATCAGGAAGAAATATACTCTTCCTAATATAGTCTGAACTCTGAAGTGTTTACTTCATTAAGTTAGGGAGACTTGGAGAACTAGTATTAGGAATGATTTAAGAATTAAGTTTTTACCATTGGCTATTGCCAAATTCTGTAAAATATGTTGATGTTAAGGCCAAATGTAAGCTGTGTAGTACCAGAAGATGAAGAAGTTACATGTAGAGAGATAACTGTCTGGCTAATTTTGACATTTCTGCCATCAAGAAACCTAGGAAGACTTTCTTAATTGTTCCAACACCCTGTGGATCTCCAAATTAAGCAACTAAGAAAATCTGCCTAGGCCCCTTGATGAAGCTGAATAATTTCCTTGGGGAATTGCTGGCTTTGTCAGCTAGAAGAACTTTCAAAACTCTGATTGATCCATGTAATTTGCAAATGGTCTGGGCTAGCCAGCATGATAAGAATTCTGGGAGTTGAAGTCTCACACATTTGGAAAGTCCAGTGGGTGAAGGGTGAGATGGATTTTAGGGGATGTGTTCCATTCACCTTTAGTAATATCATTCATTTATTTGCTTGCTGGTTCATTAAATTTATATCCTGTCTTGATTCACCATCATCTGGACCCCAAGACTGAGATAGGTCAAATGGTTGTAAAGATGGTTGAGAATATTTCTAGGTATCTGGAACAATAAGGACAATCCCTTCCACTGGACCCTTAGCCTTCCTAGCTCTTTAAATACTGACTATTTATTTTATTATATGGTTGTCCTCTTGCAAAGTGCAGGCACAGGAAATACTTTTTTCATGATTCATGGGAAGTGACTGATGTTTTTTGTACGAAATATTTTCCTGTGGGCAAAAAAGAAGTCAGGTGTAAAATGTTTGGAGGAGCTTCTATGGATTCAGTCAAATTGGTAATGGTGGGAAAGGTTACATTGCTGATCACACTGATTGAGAAGGCTGCAACAGGCATTCAGACCATAGGCTTACTCGTAAAGAGACACACCTTTTGTTTGAACAGCTTTTAAACATCTATTGCCACTTTCCTTGGTAAAGTCATTGCTTTAGCATAATTTATTATGATTGAACAGCTTTATTTTTTATGAAGTGGACATACCATTTCAGTGGCAGATAGTCATTTGTTAAAAAAATAAAATTAATGTTCATGTGACTTATAGAGCTGAATATGTTTATCTATGATTATTCCATTTTTATTCAATTCACACAACAAATGTAAGTAAAGGTGAGGAACATACTGATATCAAAGAAATATCTGTACTTATAATTCTGTTTGCGTATTGATAAGTCAACTTATCTCTTCCTCAACCTCCTCATTATTATTGTTATTGTAACTATGTATGCTTTTCTGAACAAAACAGTTCTTTTTCCCAATTAAAACACAGTCATCTAAAAGATTCTTCTCGAACACAAGACATTCTAAGACAAGATCTAAAATTACCTTGTTGCACTTTAGATGAAAATGCAAATCAATCCATGATTCCATTTCCATGTATCTGTGTATAGCCTATATTAAAAGCAAATATCAGCCATGCTTTTTCGTTATCTTAAACTAAAATTATACTTAAGTTATAAAAGCAAAGATAAATCACTCTTAAATGTGTATGAATGCATTGATTGTCAATTTCCTGATCTTTAATGGTGTCTCAGAAATCTCTCCTTCATAACATATTTCTATATTGTTGTAAAAGGTATGTGTTACAACAATATAGAAATATAGCACTTAATGCAAGATAAATTGTGGACAATGAACAGAAATCCATTATCTAAGTAACGTTTACTTACTTAGTCCAAAAACATATGCATTTCAGCAGTTGACCATCTGGAAAAAAAATTCACAAGAAACAGCTGGAAACATTAGTTTATTGAAAACAAAATTACACCAATTCAAGAGGAACTTGATAACAAATGGATCTATTCCTTAAACAACATCAACTTTTGGGCCCCTGGGAATATAAACCCATATGTTGAGGAGTTTTGTTTGCAACTCCAACAGCTGATTCCGTTCAATTTTTGTATTCATGTCTACATAGGTTTGCTTTTAAAAGCACTGAAGGTTACCCAATTATGATTGTGGGCCTACATTTGCAGTCTTCAAAGAGTAAGCCTCACCAAACCTTGTGAGAGATGTGTATAGGATTGCACTGTGAATTCAGATCCAAAATATTGTGTGCAACACATCTTCACATGGGGAGGGTGCAGAGAAATGGCAAGATCTCAGCCGTGTGTGAATATAAGCAATTGGCACAGGGGAGACAATTCTGTGATGTTCTTCCTCTTGTTTGGTTCAGTGCCAAGCAGGCTTACAGGCTGTGACTGTGAAGTTCCATGTTACTGTTCTTATTTTTCTTTTCCAAAAATTCCTTCTATACATGCCCTATTACTTTCCAATGAAGGAAGCTCATTATTTTCTGGAGAAGAAGGCAACTGGGGCCTTTTAAATAAACCAATGCGGGGGCGTCCAAGGGGGAGAATAAACAAAGTCAAAATGGCAGCTAAGACATGATCAAAGCTTTGTCCTCTTTTTATATGTACTGTACTGTGATAGGTGTGAAATGAGGGAGCTTTGGTCACATGGACATCTGGACTTTTTTGATGCCTCCTGTAGGTACTCCTGAGTCAGTGGCAAGATGAAAAGAGGTTTAGCAACTGACTACTCCAGCTGTCTATTTTCAAAGAAAAGTGGCCAAAGAAGATTGGAATTTTAATTTTTTGTGGATATTTTCCATTTAAATTCCAAGAATAAAACTACGCTCATGAAATCTTATTTGACCCAAGGAGGCCAGATCTCACATTATTTTGTTTCTGGCCCAAGTTTCTGTGATAGCCATCAAAACTTCTCCAAGAGTAAGCAGGAAGATGCCCAATTTAGGTGGCTACAGCACCTGAAAAATGTTTTCTAGTAAAAATGCCATAAAATGAACTTCGTGCCTAAGGGGAAGAGAAAAGATACTCAGAAAATATATGAATATTAACCAAATATAGAGAAATATTCAAATGTCAAAACTTGAAATAAATATTATGAAAACAGATTGAAGAACATTTGTTCCAAGCACATGGATAGCCTCCTAACCAATCAGTTCATGCTAGCCTTTAAGTCCCCATATTTGCTCTGAAGACATCCTGTTCTAATGCTATTTACTCATGCTCAATGTCTTTGCAGAAGTGGCCTCCTTCTAGATAAGGTTTTGAACATGCATTATGCCTGTTCCATTTATTGTAATCTACATTTACTGTAGTCCAGCAGACAACATTTCCCCATTTTCCCCACTACTTCTTCCAATCTTCTTTCTTCATAGACATACAACCATTCACATAGGCACAAGCTCACACCCTCTCTTATCAAATAGGAGAAGATGAAAGAGCTTCCTTATGTTTCTTGACTAGTAGCACAAGGAGCTGTCCATCTGGAAGTGTTCTTCTCATCTGCCAAAGATTTTAGAGTTAACAGATCTGCAACAATGCCTTCTTTGTTGTAAAAGATAATTGTGAGCTCATTTCTGTATGATCTCTATTTTTCTCCTGTAAAATAATCTCTATGCCATATTGTTAGAAACACAACATAAATTATTTGCATGCTGATTTGAGAAGTCACAGCATTCTTTGGTTCACCCCTTATTGTAATCTCTACTTTTCTGGACAGAAATGACCATCAGGAAGGCAAAAAGCGAAAGTGGAGAGTAACCCCATTCCTTATCTTAGAATCTGGGAGCTGAAAAGAATACTAAAGAAAGATTAACATCCCTGTACAGAATCACAAGCTTATGAGATTCACCAACACACCTCCCAACCGGTTACATCTGCTTCACCTAACTTTCCAATCTGGTTTACTGATATGACCATGTGTATGGCTGATTTTAGTCTTTTGTCAAATGATGTCCAAGAAAAAAAGACATCAATGACTCTCAGTTCCTGTTCGATACATATATAATACACAATTCGTCATTTTCATCTATAAAAAAAACCCCAAGCCAAAAACAATAAATTTAATCAAAATCACTGCTATTGATGAAAATAAATACCAGCACTTTGGGAGAATTTTTAGCTTCCTCAGATTGCCATTGAAAATATTTGGAAGAATACAGTTTGCTCCAATGTTAAAGAAAAGAAAAGCAACCCAGAAGGAGGGACTATTAGAGCTTTCATTCACTGTACAAAAAAGTACTTTCAAAAAAGTTTATTGATTAGATTTTTAGAGGTTTCATTCACTGTACAAAAAAGTACTTTCAAAAAAAGTTTATTGATTAGATTTTTATCTCGCCTTTTCTTTATCCTGCTCACCTCTCCTGTTTTCCCCAGAATCAGGACCCTGTGAAGTGAGTTGGGCTGAGAAGGGCACCAAATAACCCAGTCAGCTTTTCTACCTTAGGGAGAACTGGAACTCATTGCCTCCCAGTTTGTAGTCACTAACTGGTTCTCAGTTGCTCACTTCTATTCTAGCGAGAGCAAGTACCCATTTCTAGAAGAATGAAATTAAAATGCCATCCCAATTTTGTAAAAAGTGAAGTCATTTCTAGAAAGAGAAAGGGTCAAAATGGCCTATTATATACATGAAAAAGCCAACATGTCTCTACAAGTATAAAACTTCCATCCCGTTTGCAGAAAGCTCAGAAAAGGAATGAACTAATTCAGCTTTAAAAGAAATGTAAGGGTAACCCTTAAAGCAAAAAACTGCCTCACATCTCAAAAGAATAACAGATTCTTCAGCATGTAATCCCAACTACAGTGAGTGTTCCCTAGAATATATTTCTGACTTCCCCAAAAAGCCAGGAAATAATGCTAGAAGCTATGGAATGACTGAGATTAAGATTAGTTTTGGGGACAAAGCAATCCTGCTCCACACAACCAGCACCAAAAGGAATCATATTTAGTAATTCCTCTCTCTTCAGTAACAGAAAATACAATATGTTCTCTTTTAAAAATTTCCCTTACGTGTTCCTTAAAGAGAAAAAGGATTTTTTCTCATACATTTCCAGAAGCAAACTAATCACTCTTCTTCACACATTAACTTTTTTTTCTGATAATAACCGCTATCTGATAGATATGTTCTAACTCAATCCCACATTCTCTCTCACAAAAATCTCTTAATATCTGTTAAGAGACCATGTGCAGAATTGCAGTTCCCAAAAATAATATGGAAGAAAGAAATGACTGGGGGAAAAATCTTGTGTGGAGATACTGATATCTCAAGCCAACCTGAAAACAGTCTTCCTTTCTATCTATCTATCTATCTATTTATCTATCTATCTATCTATCTATCAATCTATCTATCTATCTATCTCAACACACTGAAAACTGTATTAAGGTATCTGAAGCTCTATAGGAAAAGAAAAGCCAGTAGATAGGATGAGTTGAGTTCCTACCAACTCAAGAAAGGACGACTTTAAAATACTACAGATCTGTAGCTGTTCTTAAAAAAAAAAGGAGACAAAGGGCAAGAAATCAGAATGCAAATTTGCATTCCTCTCAAAATAAAGTAAAAATTTTCCTTTGTGTCAGTCAGAGATTGAGGTTGCTTTCAATGAGTGCCGTCAGATTGCAGAGATGACCTAAGAGACCCATACTGCAATGACTGATAAACCAACTCTCTTCCTGGGTGAACTGCATTCACTCACTGAAACAGAAGTCACAACTTTCTGCCCCTGCCCAAATTAAAATTTAAAATATCCCAGATCAAGGATGTTTAAATAATCTTTCCCCCTGAAAATGTCTGTAACAATATTTGGATAAGGAGAATTGTGGTCATCCTATCATCTTCATTTGAGCTTTGCAAAAACTGAAGAGGTAGGTTAGTCTAAGCAACAGCGATTAGCTCAAGGTTACTGAGTTTCATGATTAACTGGGGATTTGAACCTGGGCCTCCCTAATCCTAATTTAACAATTGTTTTTTCACACTGGCAGGTCCAAGCTTCATCCTAGAACAACAGTTCAGCTATGTTCACAATACGTTAACTCATGAATTATTCCAGAGGTATGATTCTCTATGACACATCGACTGACTTGATTTAAATAAGAGTGAAGACAAATCTGAAGATACAAGTCATGATTTTGAAATTAGGATACATCAGACCTTAGTGTGAGATTTTAAACACTGATTTCCTCTCATTATTATTTGATTATTTAAAAAAAAAAAAGAAATAAGGGCAATTTAATCCAAAAATGATGGGAAGGAATAATTAAATAATAATTCAGTTATTCAATAATTAAAGGCATTTTTTGTGCCTTCAGACCTGTACTGGGCAAATACAGAAAGGAACTAGTAATAAGCTATTAAGATAACCTATTCAAGAGAAAATTAATGGACTATTCATTCCTGATCCCTTAACTGCATTTATCAGGAAGCAACAAGACAGACTGAAATTAAACTAGAAAGTTTTAATTGACATTATTGAGTTCCCTCCAGTCTGAAACTTCCTTATGAGTAATGAAAAACCTTGACCAGTGATAACACAACACTATGCTAAATATTTAAGATTGTTTTAATTTTGCTCGATGTTAAATGTTGGGAAACAGTGCAAACTGGCCCTAAGATGAAGAGAGCTTGGCGTATCTGTCTAAAGCATTATTCCAGAAACCCCAAAGCTGAGTTTGAAAGCTTCTCTGTTTCTCTTAGGATAATATATTCTCTATTACTCCCTCAAGGTTTTGCATTAAGAAGTTCAAACATGAAAAAATGTAATAACCCACCAGCTTCCCAAAGGGTTGAAAATGGGGGTCATTAGCCCTTGGTATGATTTTGGGGAGAGGAAAGGAGGAATGAAGGATCAGGAAGGAAAGAATGAGACAGGAATGAGCTCAAGATGGCTTTAAACAGTAACAAGCTCATAATCTGGCTCCTCTGAGAAGGTAAATTGAAGCACCCATATTATAAGTTGATCCTGCTGTATGTACAGTTGTACAAAATCCATCAGGGAAGGAGGTGGGTAGATGCGGAAATAGGGATCACCAGTGTAAATTAATCTGAAATAGACAAGGTTCCCTAACTTGTTACAATTTACAAGAGACAGCATTAACATACTATCAAACATTGAAGAACATGTTGGTGCAGATCATAAAGTGATAAAAATGAAGTCTTGGAACAGATAAAGAAAATTCATTGATGCTTAAAAAAGGGATGGACTATGAAATAATGATGTTTTCCAGCCTTCCAAGATTTCTTTTGTTTCAAATCCTGATAAGGTTTTGGACTTATTTATTTTGGACACCTTTTTTTTCAGCAAAATTGTTTTTGCACTGAAACTCCAAAGCCAAAGGTTGAGGGATGCACATGTATAAATATAAATTCAATATATTAAAGTTGATTTCTTCTGATGCAATGATCTCCCCCTCTTGGTTTGGTGGTCTTAATCAAGACTACAAAAAGCAGTAGTTTTGGAAAAAAAATTACATAAAAATAATTCTCCCTCATACCAGACTTATACATTTAAAAACATTTTCCAACATTTTAAAGAAGCCATGTTAGTACTGTAAACACATTCCTTTCACAAAGATGGGGAAATGAGAAAAGTTAAACAATGGTTGTATATACCATAACATTACATCAACATGTAGCATTATTATGAGGAAAAGAAAACTAATATTCTCTCATCTGTTCCATTCCCTCTATCTTTCTCTTCCTTTGGCAAAATGAATTACATAGTTCTTCTCCTTTGTACATAATTATGTAGTCTGGCCACTCTTGATTTAGTATTATGCGTGAACTATGCCATTATCATTATTAACAATTAAGTGTCAATACAACCACTGCAATTTGGTATGCCACTGAACTCCAGTGAGTGAAAAAAATATTGAATTATGATCTGAAGTTGGGTTGTTTGCAATGAACTTAACAGGCACCACAATTTGTCTGGGTTTTGAAAACATGGCAAACGGTGGTTAACCTAAAAGGGAAGCAAACAAATCTGAAATCATTATAGCAGCTGTCCTGAAGGGAAAGAGTGGGGTGGAAGAAAGGATGATAGTTGAAGAGCCATTCGGGTTAATATTGCTAAAATATGGTTCAATGCTGCATTTGAAATAACTCACGTTTTCAATAAGGGAAAAAGCTAATCATTCCCAGTACTGGATAGTGATCAACCTAGAAACCCTTTATAACTTTCTCCTGCATTAGAAATGCATATGAGAAGTACAATGATAATTAAATTACTATTTAAAATTGAAATTACAACTGTGATCCACATGTCTGCCCAAGATCTGTTTAGGGAAAGCTTGAATATGAATATTTAAACTAATGAGCAATTGTGGCTAAAAGTAAAATTTCAACCAAGCTACAATTATCCACAAAGTTATATATATATTCCAAAGGGGCCAATTTAAGGCTGGGGGAGGATTCTATTTTTAAAACTCATTTTTATCTTCCATATTTTCAAAGAAACACAGTGACCCACTGGATGTTTGCCATTCTTTTTATGTCTATTTGTTTGCTTAAAAAAGAACTAACCATTCGAAGAATGTAATATAGAATGGAGTATTTAAGCATCCTGAGCATCACAGAGGATGGAGAATTGGAGAGAAAGCAGTTAGGTTTAGGATGAGGTTTATTTGTAATGAATGCATTTGAAATATCAAAAGTTTTTTAAAACTGCACTCACAGATTCAATATGGGCGGATATCCTCTGTAATGGAAAGGTAAATAAAAAGCACTGGAAAAATTCATGGAATGCGAGCAATATATAAAGATATGTACAGCAGAATGGATGGATTGATTGTGCCCTAGGTCCTTATCATTAGAGTTAATGGACACATTATAATGTGAGTGGCAAAGGTTGTGTATTATATGATACTTTACTTCTTCCACCTTCAGCACCGACCAGACTTGTTACTGGAGGCAACAGGATAAGATGGCCACTATTCCTTTCTTGAAGCACACCTGGAAGCAAGAGGAAGGGGTGGGGGTGGATTTCATCCATTCACTTTACTATTATAATTGCAAAGTGATGGTTAGGTCATCAGAAGATCATAATAATCTTCCTTTGTGCACCACTAAGGGCGGATGTCTCCAACAAAGGTGCTGATACAAATCAAGTCCAAGATGTTAACCAGCCCACAAAGATGAAGCCCCATAGAGATGGCTTCATGCAAAGTGGATAAGCTTAAA
The DNA here is from genome assembly GCA_032468055.1 of Acrochordus granulatus. NCBI lineage: Eukaryota > Metazoa > Chordata > Lepidosauria > Squamata > Acrochordidae > Acrochordus > Acrochordus granulatus. Next base: position 82,931 of record JANHZU010009006.1, on the reverse strand, counting down.
ACAGTCAGTGATGTCAACAATGATGAGTGAGGTGTACAGTGATAAAATCACCAAAAGTCAACATCGTTGCCAAGTCTGGCTACTTTGAAATCTGTAGCTATTGGCTGAGTCCATTGTGCTGAAATCATCAAAATGTGAGAGGCACAGAACCTTGATAGCATTCTTATTTATCAAGATGGCAGTAATATCATGAAATGTTGATATGGCCTCTTCCAACATCAACATGACTGATTTTGTCCATCACCACACGGGACCTAGGTAACTGACTTTATCAGTCCATGTGATGCCCTACAATGTTCTACCATAACCAGTATACTAAAAAAACTCTCCATTGACAACATCTATTACTGACAAGTCAGACAGTGCTGACGTCATCAAAAGTCCACAGTGATGATACCATCAAAGGCTGATGGTGAGGACATCAAAGGTCAACGAGACCTACAGCGCTTATATGAACTGCAGCTGACAGAATCCACAGTGTTGACACCATTGATGCTGTTGATGGTGTCACTTGGTCAATGGAGCATCCACTAAGATTGGCAATGTTCACAGCGCTTAGAGTTATAAGAGGCAAAGAGTGCCAACCTCATTATATATCCACAAGTGAAGTCTTCAGTCTTCAAAAATCTGAGACAAGGCCTAGAGCAATATGCCATCAAATGTTGATGGACAAAACTAGTATTGTTATCAAAGGTTGATGGAGCCTAGTAACTGATCTTATATAAAGCTATCACCAAGGCTTTGGAAGGATCCATAGGCTTGATCACTGAAAATCAATTTAGCCTTTATGTCACCAAATCTGGACAGCAATAATGTCAACAGATACAGGAAGAGATAGTAGCAGCATTAATTATATGAACCCAACTAATTTTGACATCTTCAGAAATTAACTAATACTGCATAACTGATACTTTCTATGAAACCAAGCTGGCCTTGATATAATCATATCTTATTATAAGCCATAATGCTGACATTATTACATGTCAGTAGCCAAAATCAAAGATTGTCAGGACCTGGCAGGTCAAATGGACATAATCAAAAGTCCGTGAAGACTGTGATAGTACCATTAGCAAAGACCAGGCTAGGACTTGACATCAACCAAGATGGAGGCCACAAGACTAAAATGGGGGGAAAGCCCCAAGAAAAGATAGTGAGCACCAAATAAAGGGTGGGGTGGATCAGAAAAAGGGAGAGAAATATGGCCTTGGAAAGTCCAATCAACCTGAGTTGGGAAATAGAAACAACTCACACCGTTACTTCATTCTTGCTGCCAGTAGGAAGGTGTTGGGTTGGGTGGTGCCCCGGGATGAACTGGACTTGATCAATGGTACTTTGCCTCTTGGATGCAAAGCCCTGGCGCCGAGTGGCGGCAGCCTGGTTACTACTGGTCTCCCAAGGAGCAGTTGCCTTGGGGGAATTGTTGGAGGTGGGGTGGGAGTTTTTCATCATCATATGATGGTGCTCAAGCATGGGGGTGCTGCTGGCACAGACATTGGTCTGAGAAAGAGCCTTCTGATGGCCCAGGTGCATCTCCTGGAAAGGACCCGTGTGTTGATGGAGACGTTCTGGAGAAAGCAAGTGTTCTTGAGAATGCAAGTTTTCCCGGGAGAGAAGGTGCTCATGAGATATGACATGCTCTCTTGGAATGGTGTAGTCATAATGTGATGGGCGGTAGCTTCCTCCTCCACTTCCACCATCTGAAAGGATGTGTTCTTGTGACATGACACGCCGTGGATTATGCGATTTCTCAGAGTAGCTATCCCTATCGTAGTTCAACTTCATGGCATGTAAGGGCAGCGTCCCTCGAGTCAACTCAGCAAGGTGCCTCCGCTTGGCATAGAATTCATCCAAATCCTTCTCTGCTGCTGAGAAACATGGAGAAAAGGTGAGATGTCAGTGGATGATGGGGAAGTGGACAAGTGAGATTTTAAAAAAAGAGAAGGGAAACATTAGGGACATAGATGGCTGGACTGCTACATCCTCCTGGCATATTTTAAGGAGCATGAATCCAACACCACATCCAATCAATGACATCCTTTCAGTGTTTGTATTCGATCCCCTTAGAAAGCAGGAGTATGCAATGTCTTCTGGACTAAAGGCCTCCCTTGGCTTTTGAATGCTGTTTCAGAAACTACAATGCAGAAAGCAGTGGCCAGACCAAACCTGGATATGATTCCATTTCAAAGTAAACAAAAAATGGAATCATTTAATAATTTCTACTTTCTGTTATAGTAATTACAATTTCATAACAGTTGCTGGAGATCTCTGAGGACTAAGATTTTCTGGGGTTACTTGTAATTCTGCAGCCTTGCACTGTGCTCCAATGCTTTAGAACTATTTTCCATCCTACAGCTTAGGTCTAAAACACATCCTATTTGATGGCCACATTAAATGTGATTGGACCTGTATGCATTTATCTACTGGACTGTTCCATTTATGTATAAAGATCAACAATCTAATACCAATCTAGTCAAACTGAAATCTCTGTAGGACTTACTGCATGCCAGTTCCTCCAGTCTACTCATTCAAATATACAGTATATCACCATCTGTGAGTTAAATGTTGGCAGTTAGCTTCTCTCATTGGAAACATCCCATAATACTCTGGACTACCAAATGTAGAGTTTTAAGGGCACTTTAGAAAATTACAACAGTAGCCAAAATATTTAAATTTAGAGGTCAAGATTTTCTCAAATGCAGCTTTCACTGAAAAGTCAAAGGAGCAAAACTATTTTTCTTTCTCATCTTCCTGAGTTCCATAAGGAGAATGATGAGAAAATTATATGAAACAATGGCTCGCAGAGTAATATACTGTTGTGTGTCTTGTGTGAGCCTTGTGTGTATTCATCTCATTTATACTTCTTTTGTTATGAAAAAGAGACACCCATATCCACCCTACAGTCACACCCTTTGATTTATATCCGAATGGAGCTATTTATGATTTGTGTATTGGTCAGAATGCCCATTGGCATGATACATGATGCTTCTCTTCTACATAAAAGGCCCAGAAAAATCACACAAGACTATTTCAGGAGAACCTCAATGTGGCAATTTAAGTTTCAGATGTTTAAGTTCTAAGACCCTGGGGAGACAGGATCTAAGGACAAACAAGTCAAAAATTCTGAGATTTTGAAATAAGTACGTAGGTGAGAGGAAATATACTATATCACTTATTAAGAACTACTAACCCCAAGGATTAGTCTGGCAAGA
>JANHZU010009006.1:65973-77418 GCA_032468055.1 Acrochordus granulatus | reverse complement strand
GTGTCCTGGGGTTATATGATCTTCATTTGTGACTTTCCCAGCCAGCTTCCAGCAGAAGAAGTCAATGGGGAAAAAGTTTCACTTAAAGACCATGTGATTCACTTAACCATTGCAGTGATTCATTTAAAACAGATCATAAAATCATTTAACAACCACCTTGCTTAGCAACAAAAATTCTGGTCCCAATTGTGGTTGTAAGTCGAGGACTATCTTTATACAATTAATGAGTCTTTGGATTTCGGCAGCATATACATTTAATAAATAAATACAAATAAATATATGTGTTCCTCCAGGATGATTTTTCAGTGAGCAATACTAGCTGATCTCATTTCAAAAGAGGGCCAGACTGAATTAGAGTTGGAAAGGAGACCACCAGAATGTCCCAGGGATACAGATTAGATTGGGAAGCCAAATCACTTCCATTTTATTCCTCGAAAGTATATAGTGGAGCTAGATATGGTTCAATAGAGGGCGATGACATAGCCTAGAGGAAGAGCCAGTTTGATCTAATGGTTAAGGTCGCAGTCTAGAAAGTGGAGACAGTGAATTCTAGTCCTTCCTTAGGCATGAAAACCAGCTGGGTGACTTTGGGCCAGTCACTCTCTCAGCCCTGTGGGGAAAAGTAGGAAGGAAGGCATGCTGTCTTGAGTTATTTGTAAAAATAATAAAGGTGGGATTTAAATATTTTAAAAAAAACTAAGATGATCAAGGGAGTGGAGCAGCCTCCCTATGAGAAAAGCTAGGACTTTTAGAACTAGAAAGAAGGCAAGTAAGTGGAGACACGATTGAACTGTACACAATTATGCAAGGTGTCAATAAAGTGGTGTGGGATAAGCTGTTCTCCCCTTTCCAAAATACTAGAACCAGAAGTTACATAGTGAAATTAAATCCTGAAAGAATTAGGAGGGACAAGAGGAAATGTTGACTGTATACAATTTGACTTTGGAATTTTCCATCACACGATGTGGTGCTGGTTACCAGCTGGTATCAGCCTTCAAAAATGGTTGGATCAGTTCAAGGAAGTCATGAGGATCAGTGGCTATTAGTCTTGTTGGCGGTAGGACTGCCATTGAAGGCCATCTTCAGGGCGACTGGTGGACTCTCTTATGCAGTTGGTTGGCCACTATGAGAACAGATTTGCTGGATTTGGTGAGCCATGGGTCTGATATAACACTGCTTATATTAAAACAACATGGACATGTCCATCTAGACTCCAGGAATTTTCGACTAAAGGATTTTTTTATGTTAACCTTCAAAACTGCTTTAACCTTCTCCTTCAAATTCAAAGGTGAAGATGGAAAGAGGGGGAATGACAAACAAGGATCGTGATAGCCACAACAATAAAATCCTTGGCTTATATGCTTGCATCTGGCACTGACTTGCAAATAGTCAAATAGACAAACATTGCAATGTTGTCATTTCTTTTCTTCATCACAATGTGTACTGGACTCCTGTTCTCAGCATCCATATTCAATTCTGCCTACTTTTTTTGGTGACCCAGCCACAATGCAAGGGGAAGAGAATTAAACTGCCTGTCCCAGAATCATCTTTTGATCTAGTGGGGTTCTTAACCCTCCTTTTTAAAAACAAAATGGCATATGAGATTGTAAGTACAGTATATAAACTCTCCCAGATTTCTTTTGTTACCCAAAACCGCTTATCAGAAAAGCTTATTGAATTTCAAGGACTTGTCATAAGTCCCTTCCTTCAGCACCATCATAACTTCAGGCAGTCACCAAACAAGTAGTCATAACTCAAGGACTACCTGTGTTATAAAAACAATATCATTAAATGATCTTTATGTTCTTTCAAATTACAATTGGTAATTTCATTGATTTTCACCTTAAAAGGAATACTTGGGGAAATTTTTTAACATATTTTAGTACATGTAGGACTCTTTAAGTCAGTTAAAATATCCCTATTGTGATCAGTAATAGATTCACATGTTGCTACCCAAAGAAAAATCACTTTTCTTCAAATTTGGGTAATTTACCCACAGTTGGGAAGCACTGCTTTAAAGTAAGATGTGGTTGGATAACCATATCCACTGGTATCTTCCTATTTTGCAATAAATTGCAGAAAATTGAGGACTCTTAAATACATGGGGGGAATATGTTGTAAAAGGCTGTGAACATTGTATATCACTTTAGGGATATTTGGAAAGAGCTGAAAGTAGCACAGATGTATATATGTATATACACACATACATGCACAGACACATATGCACACAATACACACATTTACATGCAAATACAGCTGTAGATATCAATGAATAAAAAAAGGTATGAAAAAGTATATAATGAACCAGAAATTTGATGGGACTCTCCCAATACTTTTTACATTTCCTATTTTCTATGAATTGCTAGCTAGGGATCGCACACCACCCGACACTTACCCAGTGTGGCTGTGTGGTCCTTCGGGCTGTTGACGTTCAAATGGATATAATTGTGATGCAAGTTGTCTGCAAGGCAAAAGACAAGAGAAACATGTGTTGATCTCGGCTGCATGTTCCTAAAGGCAGCCACCAGAGGTCAGCTCATTCAGATTTCCAGGCATCCTCTCTGGAATATGGGTACCAATCCTGCCTGCTCTAAGTCAGAGAGGACCATATGCATTTTGCCCCAAACAAGGGATGTGGTGTTATGAATACCACCAGAAAAGATATACTTCCTGACTCACCTGATTTTTCATATTGGTGATTGAAATTTTAACTGCTAGATTTGCAACTAGATGTTTCTGAATCCCTGTTTACTATTGGGGACTTTCTTTCCCAAGGGTTTAAATCCTAGACCTCTGAAATGATGCCTTCAGATGTGTCCCATATTTTTCAAACAATTAATATGATTGCTGGACATTTTGGGAGCTGCATTTGCAACAAATTGGAGGATGCCATGTTGGAGAAGGGTTTTTGTTGTTCAGTCACTCAGCTGTGTCCAATTTTTCATGACCTGATTGGACCGCAGCATGCCAAGCCTCACTGTCCTGCACTGCTTCCCTTAAACTCTGTTGTTGGCCCTGTTAAAACTCTGTTGTTGGCCCTGTTAATTGGGAAATCTCTGAGCATTATGCCCTCAAAGAACAGCACATTTTCTTTACTTTTCTCCCAGTTGCACAGTGATAGGTGCTCTGTTCAGGGTCTTCTTTCTGAGAAGGTCATGTTCTTCTTCCCTTTATGAGCAGGCTCCTTTGCTTCCCTTATTACCAAAAATCAACATTTCTGGACTCTACAACACTACAAAATGACAAAAGTAACCCTGATTGTCTGGAACATTGTACCCACAGTGATGGGAAAAACTTTTAAACACTGTAATGTTGCTACAGTTTCTTCCACAGTCCATTTATGGCCTCCAGATGATGGAAGCCATGGATCTGAAGTTTTGGGGCCTGATCTCAACATAACCCTGCTTAGAATATTTTCTGGTAAGGGAAATGATCTTAGTAGGCCATCTTTGAAACTTGTTTTCTTAGATTGCAGATGCTGGAGTAACCACTGATGAATTATTTTCATGACAAAAAGCTAACACTACTGTTTACAGAGCAAGCAGACATGCAGCTTGGTGAAAAAAAATGGACAACTCTCTATGAGTATCATCTGATACTGTTGTTCTCTCTTCCCTTTCCTCTCATTGCAATGTTTCCAATAGGCTAGACAAAGAAAAGACAAAGACATGGAAAACAAAGAACAGTATCATGATGCTTTTCAGCATCTGGATACGAGACTTTACATTCACCCCCTCCCACCTCCTACAAAGTTTGAGTTCTCCTATGCATGCTGATGCCTTCGTATCATTTGTCTGATGCTTTGTTTGGGTTACAGTCTTATCTGCATTCACTACCTAGGTTTGCTACGAGAATGATTATGGTCAACATTGCCTAGCTGGTCTCTTAACATCTCTGCAAAGGAAGCACAATGTTCTTGAACAGAAGACTCCATTCCCCCTTTCTTTTTACCTGGGAAAGGAGCAGTTTCATGTCTGAATGTAATTCTCTCCCCTTCCTCATTCCCCTAATATTTTGAGCCAGCACAAAGACAGCCAGACAGCAAAAATTGGTTGTCATGGCAAACAGGCTGCTTTCTCATGAGTTTTTGCAGCTTAGTTCCAGCTGCTGATACATATTTATTTATTTATTAAATTTATTCACCACCCAACTCACTACAAGTGACTCTGGGCAGCCTGCAATAAAAATACTGATAAAATATATAAAACATGTCAATTAATACTCTAAGAATAAAAGGTAAAAAAGAGATGTACAAGATGGCAGGAGGCTAAAAAGGGAAGGGGTCATTAGTCTAGTAACTGCTTCCCAGATAACACATGGCTATCCTCATCCCAAGCCAACTTATAGAGCCACATTTTGAGGCCCTTATGGAAGGCCAAAAGGGTGGGGGCTTATCCCACCTCGGGTGGTATGATGTTCCATAGAAGAGGTACCATGGCAGAAAAAGCCCTTCTTCTGGTCTCTGCCAGCTGAAATTCCCTGGCTGATGGGATCTGTAGCAAGCCTTTACTGCCGGCATGGGTGGGGTGGGCTGAACCCTATGAGGGAGAGCTGGTTACTCATATGACCTGGACCCATGCCATGAAGGGCTTTATAGGTCATAACCAACACCTTGAATTGCACCTGGAAGCAAACTGGCAACCAATGCATCTCATGCAACAGTGGAGTTATGCAGGTAATCCTCAGGACCCCAAGAACTGTCCATGCAGCTGCACTCTGAACCAGCTGTAGCTTCTGGATGCTCTTCAAAGGTAGTCCCATGTAGAGTGCATTGCAGTAATCCAGATACAAGATGACTAGGGCATGAGTGACCAAGTGCAGAGACTCCTGATTCAGGTATGGGTGTAACTGACACACAATATGAAGTTGTACAAAGGCTCTCCTAGCCACAGCTGCCACCTACTCACTGAGCAGGAGTCACAGGTCTAAGAGAATCCCCAAGTTCTGCACCTGCTCTGTCTAGGGCAGTGCTACCCCATCCAGAACTAAAGATGTCAAGCCCCCAGAATCTAAAGTCCCATGCACCTACAGCCACTTATACCAGGGTTCATTCAAAGCCTTTTGTTCCCCATCCAAGCCCTCATAGTCTCCAAGCATCATGAAAGGGCAGTCACAGCTACTCTCAGGTCACCCAGGATGGAGATATAAAGTTGTGCACCATTAGCATACCGATATTTTATCGCATGATCTCACTCAGCAGCTTCATGTAGATGTACATGATGTATCTAAATTAAATATGTACTTCATATACATATATAATTTAAATGCTGCAACCTCCAACTTGCAGAAGTTCACAAGATACTCCTAGAGGAAATTTGCAGGAGGAAAGGGGCCAGAAAATGGGATGGAGACCATACAGAGGGGCAAGAGAATACTGAGTGTTGACAAAAAGTTGTCATAGTGGTGTCATAGATAGGTCTCCCATCTAGATCTTAACTACCAATACTAATTCTCACCGAAGTTTCAATCCAACCCATAGAAGTGCCAGATCTACAGACAAACAATGAGTTATAAAACGTTTACCTTTCATGCCTTCTCTGCATAACCCACATATGTCTGATTCAACAACTCTGTCTCCGTTAGTGAACTATCAGCCAGAAAACTCTTTTGAACACCTATATCTTCTGTCTTGTTTTCATGGCTGTTCCCATGATTTGCAAGATGGGATTGGTTCTAATATCATGACATCCTCATGATCCAGTTTGTACAAACCATGGTTTAGCATTACAACCAAATGATCTTTCTGATCCTTGTCCAGTTCTAAAACTCATGCTCAGTTTAGGAATCAAGCTATATCAATTACATTGCTTTTGATGCAAATTATTTTTATCAGAACTTTTACAGCTTATCAAGAATTTGGAAATTATTTCCAAGTAACAAAGGCTAAGATGTTTACCCTACTATTCCTGGACCTGAGCCCCCTTACTGCATCTTCATCACACCACTGGAATTTCATAGTATGATTTGTTTTGGGGGGTTTTTTGCATTATTTTGCAACTAAAAGAAGCAGGATGTTTGCTATATCATTAATCTTGCCTCTTAAAAGCTAGTAATAAAAACCCTTCCCCAATATTTAAAATGACCATCCCATACCAGTGACAGCACCCAATCACTTGTCCTCTGAGGCCAAAAAAGTACACTGCTCCATTATAAAATTATCTTTGGACAAAGTAAGCACTTGATAAAGGCATAGTTATAGTGGTTAGTTTGAAAGTTACTTGCTTACCCAGCAACCCCATGTCTCTGTCTCTTACCATGACTACTTTTAGAAGGTTTCACTGCATTATACAAATTCTTCGGAGGACGAGCTGAACCATTGTCTTGGAAGTTTGAGTTCATTACAAGGCTGTTGTTGCGCTCAGAACATGAGGTGGTGCCTGCTTGATGCCTGAGAATGTCAACCAAAGCCCTGGCCAGAAAAAGAAGCCAAATGTTAATGAAAGAGAAATAAAAAAATAAAATATACACATGGGCTCCATTGAGGAACTTAGAACATGCATTTAATCATCTGGATGTTTATAGGAAATGGTTTGACCAAAGCTCTCCAAAAAGGTATTTTTCATATTCCCAGTCTAAATGGGATGCAGTGAGCAATCATGTAGTTAAATATTGTGTATCTAGGGAGCACTAAGTTATGGAAGTTGTGTAGCAAGATGGTGCTGTGTCAAAAATGCATGTTCAAGGCAGTTTTAAATGAAAACAAGTTCAATGGCTAGGTCTTTTTGTCTCTAGCACTGTGTCCAGTCCTAAGCATCACGTGAAAAAAGTTAGACACACTGGAATACCGTCAAAGAATGGGAATATTTTTGGTCAGGACATAGAAGACAGGTTCTGTAAGGGAGTATATTTAGCCTGGAGGACAAAAGATGAGGAAGACAGGTTAAAAACTTCAAAACATGAAGAATTGTTCCATAGAAGAAGACAAAAATTTGTTCTCTGTCCTTAGAAGAAAATAGATTTTGAATGAATATAAAGGAACAAATTATCCACTCTTATTGTGGAAGAGACAAGCTTGTCAATTATTCTCATCATTTCAGAATCTCACAACTTGTCTAGATAATTGATGCTTTCATGACACTTTAGGTTCTGTTACAGGATTTTTGCCACAGAACTTTGGGCATCTTGCAGATGATTCTGGGGAAATTTCTAGGAAACCCCTTCAGTTTATAAAAACATTGTTGGGCTTTGCTATCACCTACTCAGAGGTTTAACCATTATTAGGGTATGTATATATTCCCCAATTCTCTGCCATCTAGATGCATTGTGCTGCAACTTCACTTATGTGGGATGATACCCATTGTAATACATCTCAAGAATATAAGATTTTATCCTAGAACAAATTAGGTTATAGATCAGTGTTTCTCAACCATGGCAATTTCAAGACATGTGAACTTCACTCCCAGAATTCCCCAGCCAGCCTTCTGTAAACATTTGTAATCCTACCTGGGTTAAATATAAGTTACTACACTTGCTGGAACCTGACTTGGTCTATTAATTCCAATCTCTCACAGCTGCAACTGCATTTCCACAACTTTTGCTCAGCTAATTTAACTTTGATTGGGGTTTGTTTTTGTTTTTTCATGGTTTGACATGTTATGCAAACCCAGTCAGTTTGGTTAGTTATGACTCAGCATATTATGGCAACCCAGAAATAGTTTAATTCAGTAATCAGTTTAAGTATATTCTGTGAATCCTGTCAGCCTCACTCTAGGACAGTGTTTGTCAACCACTCAGCTTAAAGTTCTAGAAGTTGAGAAGCTTGGCCCTAGCAGGACTGCAGTTGTGGTCTTCATCTACCTGATGTAGGATTAGCTATCCATATCCTTTTTTATTTTCTTTTTTTAACTGTTCTTGCCAAAACTTGAATTAGGCTGCATTTTGCTTTGGAGCCATGTCTATCAATAACTAGGTTTATAGGTAACACTGTTTTTCAGAGGCAGATTTAGCAAGTCACGTGAATCTACCATTATGCTTTGTAAATTATAACCCGTGCAAGCTCTCTAATTATTATAGTCAGTGAAACATAGTTTAAAATCTGGGTTGATGTAGGATATAACCAAAGCCAATGTCTTGGTAGAACTGTAATTTTAGACACATATTCCCCGTTTACATTAAGAGATCACTGCAAGATATAGGAAATAATCTGTGGATCTCAACCAATATTTTCACATAGGTGAAGAGAGGTGGAATACAACAAAATATAAGATGCTGTCTATAATTCATCTATCAGAATCTGCTGTACATTGGAAGCAAATCTTTGCTGAAAAAGGAATATTTTTTGACGAGAGAAGGATTAGCGCCCACCACTGTTATTGTGATAATATTAAGTGATGGGTCTCCACATCTCTGAAAAAGACATGGTATTTATTTATTTAATATTAGTTTTACCCTTAGGCCATAAAAAACAAAATGCAGCCAGGAGTAGGTAATTCAAACACTATAATGGGCTTTGAGAATAACCTTGAGGAAGAGGAGAAAGAGCTACAGATAAGGCAACAGTCAAATAAGAGATATTTGGGTTCAAAGGAGAAATAGAATGGAATTTGAGAAAATGTCTCAGACTTTACCTTCTCTAATACTTTCTAGGATAAAGGCAAGAGTTGCAAGATCGATTCAGCCCTTCAAACTAGACCAGACTTGGAAGCAAACTTGTAAACATTAAAACTACTTTTATTATAGGGTTACAGTAATAAAATCTTGCAACTCTGAATGTGCTTCCATCTTTCCTGCCTTTATCCTGAAGAGAATTAGGAAGGATCAAGTCTGAGATATTTTCTTATATTTCATTCCTGCTTTAGATTCAGATTTCTGTTATCTGTTTGTTGCCTGGGCGATGGCTCTTCCACCTCTTCCTCAAGATTATTCTCACACTCATTACAAATCCTTGGTTTGTGAAAAAACACAACTCTGAGACAGAGGACATGCTTTGAAAGCAATTGTCTCAAGTCCAAATAAATGAATATTTGATGCAAGAGATAGTTTCTTACATCTTGAAAAACTACTGCTAATGAAAGTGGAAAATATTGGTCTCCTTAGATTAGGCAAACAGGCTGCCCTGGAAGAGGATGATTTTTTTCCATTGGCACCAAGACTTAGCAGCAAGTGAAAATCCATTCCATTGAACCTTAATCTGGAAATACTCTAGATTTGGAAGCAACTCAAGGATAGAATCCAAACCCCATCATTGGGTCAGAATACTTCTGGGTCCCAGTCTGTATTTTTACCTCGGTACATTGAGTTCTCTCCCATGGGGTCTCCTGGAGGCTTTGCTGAAAAAGAATTTGATCCCAACTCCCACAGCTAAGGTGAAGCTGATGACACCACAGATGACATATACGGTGCTGTTGCTTGGCTGCTTGCTTCCATTGGATACATCGGGCCCATTAGTGGCTGTGCCAGCAATGGTGGTAGCAAACCACTGTGGGCTGTCACGGCACTTCCCTTGCTCCAGCCTCCTAGATCGATCATCACAGCAGAACCGGTACTGGCAGGTGCCACAGCAGAACCGGTAACCCCCCGTGGTACAGTTGAAGGCAGCATCATATTGCCCCATGACATCGTAGTAGCCTTGGCATGTTTCAGAGGGCCGGGCTCTGCTGCTTGTGCTAATGGTTGTGTTAGAGTTTGGTGTTGTCAAGCGCTTCAGGTGGGCCAAGAGATTGGGCAGTCCCCAACTCTGGTTTGTATAATGCGGTGCCTGAATTACAGCTAAGGCAGTATGCCCAGCCAAGGCTTCAAGGGATGCGTAGAGCATGACCGTCAGCAATTGATGCATGATGGTGGAAGGTATGGAGCTAGGGAGCTCAAGCCACACTGGCCGATGTAGTGGGGCTTTTAGAAAATGTATAAAAGAGATCAAGGAAGCAAATCCTAGAAAGATAAAGAAAAAAATGTTAAGAAAATGACTGCAAGATAAAATGCCCCCCAAATTTGATACTAACAGCATGTTAGCATGTTAGCTTTCCCCAACCTGATGACTTCCAAAAATCTTGGGATTCAATATCTCCAAAGGCCATGTCAGAGGTCATCAGGTTGGAGAAAGCTACAACAGAGCCATCAGGACTAACTCTGGTGATAAACTTGTCCCCCATGACAACTAACATCTTTCTTAAAATGTATACTAGATTCCCACAACCTCGAATCACCCAGGATGAGAGATGTGGTTAATAAATCTGAATGGCATCAAACTGGAATGGCTGATCTAAGCACACAGCTAGTAAAGCAACTCTCAGCAGCAAATTCCATAATTTAATGATATTTCAGCTGGTTCATACTTTACAGTTTTGCATGAAATAGTTGATTTGCTTCTGACTTAGCATAATGTCCGAATTCAGTTGCTATGGTTTATACATGAATTAAGCTGCTAGAACTTATTCAACAACTCACAGTTGTTTAAAAATTGATGTAGCATGAAGCAGAAATGTAGTTATTTGGGTTTCTAAGCAGCATTTGAATCTTCTAGTGTCTATTCCACTGGGATATTCTACTAGACAGGAGCGGAATGTATTGATTTCCTATCTATCCACTTAAAACAGCACTCAGAATGGTCAATAAAGTTATAATGAATACATTACCATTCAGATTCAAATTCTTCAACAAGAAAAAAATAATTGTGCCCACCAGAATAAAACAGTATAATTTTTAAATTAAATAATATACATTTTTATACCCCTCATACTTCCAGAGAAGCCCAGGATATTTTAAGGAATTAATTAAATATTAATTAAATGAAATTAAATCACCTCAGTAAAACCATTCTTTAAACAATAAAGAAGCAAATTTGAATTCAATTTAAAAAAACAGAAAAGGTAAACAACTGCCCATCTTTAAAAGTAATTTGATTATAGAGTAGTTATTATTTCATTAATACCTTGATGAACATGATTTCTTTATTTCAACAGTAAGTCAGCTCAAGCATCTTACAAACCCTTAAAAAATCTGGCAAAATTCTGCTGAAGAAAAGGCAATATCAAGAGAGTTATATATATATATTATCATTCTGAATTTCCCTGCCAGGAAAATATATATATATATTGTTTTAATGTTTTATTTATGTTGATTGTAAATAAAGACATTGTCATATACACACACAATATATAGATATATTACACAATAACCAGATTGCTTTATTTGGTCTAAATAGTAAGAAGCAATATAAAATGTTTTAGCTTCTAAGGAAATGTTTATAATCCTCTTAAATTAAGTGTGTGTAAATTTCTGAGGAATAATGCTGAAAGTATCTGGGAGAGGGAGAGAAGCAGGGAAATAAATGTGCTGAATAAATAAATATATTCTTATTTTTCCAAGATTTTGGTCATTTTTTGTTTATTGGAGAAAATATAGATATAATCCATTAAGTTTTCAACACGGGAGAATTTAATTCAGAGGACCACTCCATCTACTACTGTGGACAAGAATCCCTGAGAAGAAATGGAGTAGCCATCA
>JANHZU010009006.1:24154-42141 GCA_032468055.1 Acrochordus granulatus | reverse complement strand
TTCAGCCATTTGTTTAGTGACCACTTGAAGTTACAATGGTGTTTTAAAAAAGTGGCTTACAACTGGCCCTCACATTTACAACTGTTGTAGTATCCCTATGATCATGTGATCAAAATTCAGGTACTTGGCAACTGGCATGTATTTATGATGGTTATAGCATCCTGGATCATATGATGGCCATTTGCAACCTTCCTAGCCAGCTTCACAAGAAAACTCAATGAGGAAAGCTGCATTTGTTTAATGACCATGCAATTTACTTATGACTGTGGTGATTTGCTTAAACACTGTAGTAAAAAAGATCATAAAACTGGGCATGATTCAATAATCATCTCACTTAGCAACATAAGTTCTGGTCCCAATAATGGTCATAAATTGAGGACTACCTATATTGCTATGAGCTTCATCTAGCTCCACCCCCTTTGGTTCTCATCTCTCAACAAATTCACTCAACACATCATGCCAAGTATCCCACTGACTTCAATAAGCTACTTATCCATCTATATAGAGCAATGTTTTTCAAACTTGGCAACTTCCAAAATGCTGGCTAAAGGATTCTGGGAGTTGAAGTCCACACATCTTAAAGCTGCCAAGTTTGAAAAACACTGATATAGATCAACCCAGCAAATCAAAGAGTCTTGGTTTGATGGTGAAATTTTGTTTTGACCAACATTCCATCCATCTTTGTGATATGTGGAAAGCCAACCCTTCCTGGTTTTCTCATTTGTTTAACATGGTGGGGGAGAAAAAAATGAGGTGGCTTCCTCCATCCTCTTCTAACCCTGTTTCATTCCACATCTCTGGAAGCCTACAGCTAGAAAAAAAAGATGCAACAATCTTTTGACAGCTTCTCCAGTCCATGTTCACATTCAGAGAGGGGAGGTTTATAAAAAATAATAGAATTATCTCCAAAGACATCTGGTCCAACTCACTACCCAGTGAGTAGGGACTACAGCAGACTCACAGCACCTTCACAGTACCACCTGAAAATTAAACCTCTCTTCCCTTCCACAAGTGTAGCTTCAAATAAATGCTCAGCTGTGGTTTGGATGAGTATATCTACAAGAAAACATTATTAAATGGTGTTAAAGCTGAATCTCTTTGCTGTAGCTTAATCAGTGGTTCAAATCCTGACACCCTAGTAAAGCCAAACCACTATATGACTTCACCTATCATGTAAACATAGTCTCTGTCTCTTCCTTATCCATTTATGCATACCTGGTTGGTCACAAATCTCTCCTAACTGCTGTTATAAAGTTAGTATATTGCCCCTTTCAAGGTCCCTTCTAACTGAGCCAGTTTTAAAAAACTCCCAGCTCTTAAACAATTAGTTTAAAGCAACATAGTTTACATATTGTATTTCTCCGCAAATAATTATGATACTTCTAGAAGTCAAAGAGAAAGGAAGGGATTTAGTGACCAGATCTGTCCAGTCTCGAAATCGCATAGTAGTGCCCACTAATTAAATCTGCTTTTCTACTAAGTTTTTTAGGACAACTGAAGAATTCTATTTCTCCATCCTGGATGCACAGGGTAGGGTTATGTCATATCACAATGCCCATTGCACATGGGCAAGATCCTTTTATCATGTTTACAGTTTCCAGCAAGTTATGACAAGCATCCTCTTTGTGACTTCTGCCTCTAATTGCATCATGTTCAATGTTGCTACAGTATAGAAGGAATGAAATTTCCCTTGTGTTAGTCAACTCTTACTGTTGGTAGAATGTTGTTAGTTGGTTCTAGTTTTCTCTCATTACTGAAAAAAACAGAAATCTGATGAGAAATAACTAAAATAAAGCCCATTCATTTCCCCACAAATAAAAAACGGGAAATTCAGAAGTCCCATGACCTCACTGAATAGAAAGTAATTGTAGGGGCTGAAGTTGCATATCACAATATCTTAAGAAATTTCATTGGATTTTGTCAATCCTCCTACATCAAAGGAGCTGCAGTTACATTAATACAGTAATTTAGTACTGAAGTCTTTTTTTCTTAAATAATAGTATTGAAATATTGGATTATCGGAATGCAACTGTAGCAGACAGCTAAGCTCATGAAGTGGAAGGATGAAGGTCTCAAAACTTTTTTCCCAGAAGCCCTCTGTGTGTTCACATCCTAATCCTACCTCCTCCTTTGGGGTAAGAGTTTTGCACTTCTTCTAACCATTGTATCTTCCATGGAGTACCACACCATAATCCCAGTATATATGAGAGATAGAGCTCTAATAACCTGTGCTGCCTTTCGAGCAATTAAATGTTAAAAATACAGTGAAATTATTTTAATGATGCAACTCCTCACTACAGAGCACAGAGGCTTATTACTAAATCCTGCAGCCATACTTCCCTGGATCACAGAGTAATCTCACAAGATATTAAAAAGTAAACTTTTTTAAAAAAGAAAAGATGAATGTAACCACTTTTTTACTTACATTTTAACATTCAAATACTCAGTGCTGGTAAAGATAAGATATACAGCTGATCAGATCACAATGACACAAGTGACAACATTCAAAACAAATTCCAAAAGAGAATGCAATACTTCAGGCAGACCAGAAGAAAGTAGCTGTCTGCTACAGATAAGTGCTTTCTGGCCAGATTTGGAAGAGATGCTGAAGGTTCTAAATAATTATTACAGATCACAAGAATATTCTATATACAAGAAACTTCTTCCTGTACTTGCCTGAGATATGTACAAAAGGTTGAAATGTGAGCATTTTCTGAACTTGCACCAAAAAATAAAATCCATGAGATATTAACATAGCACAGTAAAATAAAAATAAAACTCCTTGTGCAAATTTCTTGCTATAATTGTTACCTAATAAAAACAAAATCAAATTCTCTTGAAATCGATGTTCCCTCTGTCTCCTTTTACTTGACTTCCGTTTATCCTGGAAACGTCAAACTATAGCACAATATTCATTCAAGGGTCACAGTTTCCCTCTGAATTCTCCCCTATATTTAATGTGATCAAAGTTTTTAAATAAATCTCCATTAGAGGGAGAGACTGGGTAATCTAACTTTGTAAGTGACAGCCGTGTCTTACTCAAGGGAATGCAGAATGGGAACGTCAGCAGTCCATATGATTATTCTGTCTGAGTCATACTGACTGGCAAGGAAGCCACAGTTCGGGTTAGAACAAAATTAAGCCTCCATGATCCTGTACCATACGGAAATTTAGCTCTGGCCTTGAGCAGAAAGTTGGAGGGATAAAACAATTCATCAGTTGCGAGAAAGTAGAAGGACGGAGAAGGAGACTCAGAACAGCCATCTGTCCTTGAAAAGGGGCAGTGAAGTTGTTGACAAACATTTAAAATTCTATTGCTACCTCCTAAAATTGGATTCCTGGAATCCCAGTGATATCTGTCTCTGGTCCTGACCTACCAGGGCTGACATGCACGTTGATGGAGACAATCGGTCTAATGTTTAGTTTTCCTTAGAGCCCATATTGGCTACATCTAAGATGGTAATTGTTTTATGAGAGCACCCATCACAGCTCCAAATGTGATGACTGGCACTGGGTATTCCTGTGCTTGGGAGCTCCTGGTCTAATGTATTTTCTGGTTGGAGAAGGTGAAGTGGGATCTGTCCGGTCTAGTAATTAAGGCACTAGGCTAGAAACCAGGAGGCTGTGAGTTCTAGTCTCGCCTTAGGCATAAAAAACCAGTTGAGTGACTTTGGGCCAATCACTCTATCTCACCCAACCAACCTCATAGGATTGTTGTTGGGAAAATAGGAGGAGGAAGGAGTGTTGTGTGTGTTTGCCACTTTGAGTTATTTATAATAAAGGTGGGATATAAATAACTAAATAACATCAACCCTGGTGACATCATCTCTTCAAGTGGTGAGCTCCTGTTGACCTGAAAATAATCCCACCTAGAAAAACAAAGAATTCACACTATAAGATACCCCCTTTTTTATTGTGTATGGAGCTTGGATTTGACCAAACATACAGAGAATATCCTCCAGAACATGATGTTTAGTAAAAGCTCCGGTTGGCTTTTTCTAGTTTGCCGATTGAGTTTGTTATTTGCAGCACCAGTAGCACAATGAACAATTATTTCCAAAGAAAAGAAACAGGTAAGTAAATGATATAGACAATTATCTGCCTCCTGAAGCTATAGATATGGATTGCTGGGGTCAGGCCATAATTTCTTCACTAGGGAGTAACACCAAGTGAGCAGATTTTTCTCCTGAATGGGGAGCAATGATTCATGCCCAGAGTTCAAACAGATACTTGTAATTTGCCTGATCTCAACTGCTATACATTTTTCACAGCCACTGCAGAATTGTATCAGCAGTCACACGGGATGAGCACTGCAGCCAACAGACAGGGTTTTCTTCTCATCAGAGACCATGTGGTGGAAAAAGGATGGGTGGGAGGTGGGAAGAGGAGGCAGAAGGATATTCAGAACATATGATTTTTTTAAAGCTGATTGCCAAATGTGGCCAAAAAAAAATAAAATCTGAAGAAGAAGAAAACGATGACGATCAAATTCTCCAAAACTCCATCTGCATATTAATATTTTATAATGAGGGAAGACATTTATTTTATTCCTGTTTATACTTTTAAAAAAAGCTAGATTTTTTTTTGTGATGACTCCCATTATGCCATGACCATTTCCAACAAAATGCAGAAGATTTTCAGTTCCCCACTTCTGTTTAAGAGTTTGGCAAAGAGCACATTCTCATCAAAATAACTTTGGCCAGTGCTTCTCATCCTTGACAACTTTAAGATATCTGGACTTCAATTCCCAGAATTCCCCAACAAGCATGCTGGCTGGGGATGACATCTTTAAAAGTGTTAGGGTTGATAAACACTGGTTAAGGCATTAGTTTCAGGCTTTGCCCTTCCTGTAAGCAATCAGGTCAACTCACCTAGCAAAGTCACCTGCAATTTTTCCCCCACATCTATTTAGGAAGAGGCCTTTAGAATCATCTATCCTTGGCTGAGGATGGACAGGGAATCTGGATTAACCAAGTTCTCCAAGATTATAGGTAGTTTTTGACTTAGTGAATGACCACAATTGGGACCAGAATTTCCACTGCTAAGCAAAGCAGTTGTTAAGGTAAGTCATGCCCAATTTTATGACCTGTTTTGCCATGGTTATTAAGCAAATCACTGCAGTAGTTAAGTGAATCATACTGTTGTTAAGTGAATCTGGCTTCCTTCATTGACTTTGTTTGTCAGAAACTGGCTGGGAAAATCATAAATGGTGATCACATGACCCCAGGATGCTGCAACCATTGTAAATACAAGCACCCTAATTTCGATCATGTGACTGTGGGGATGTTGAGAAGGTCATAAGTGCAAGGACCAGTCATAAGACCCATTTTTTAGTGTCACTTTAACTTTGAAAAGTTGTTAAACAAACGCTTGTAAGTCAAGGACTACCTGTACATATGATCCTACACATAGAGACAATGAAATTAATTGAGAAAATGAGATAAATTAGCAAATGACATTATAAGCAAGAGCCAACAGCTTCTTTCCGTTCATCGATGACAGTAGACCTGTTATTCGAGGGAAAACGCTCTTCTCCAGTGACAAAGCAACCTGTTTTGAATTTCTGGAAGATGCAACTTCTTTTTAACCTTGAGGGGATATGGGAGGACTGACCTTAAGAGTTGTGAAAGAAATATCTACTGACATTTTGCACCCTCAAAGCGAAGCTTGCTTAGAAAACACAGCCTGATATGTAACGACTGTATGAGATTTCCTTTGCCCGTTGGTGTTTCCTTTCCCCTTCCCAAACCGAAGGGGAAGAAGAGGGATGGCCGCCCACCCATCTTCTTAAAAGAAGAGATCACACTCTATGGCTTCCTCTTTTCTCCTCCCTCAGCCTTGCTTGCTGTGGAGTTATCTCATTAATTACATTCTCCAATGGCCACATTATTTGCTTAGGAGGGAGGGTGATGCCTCCAAGTTTCCTTGGCTGCCAGGATCCCAACAGGTGCCGTGCAATTGCAGGCAAATCCTGGACTTCCTGGATCAGTGCTTTGCATTGACTGCTGAGCGCCTGGTAACAGGTACAAAGAAAGGAGTTGCAGAAGAAGCTTCACATACATAAAGTTATTTGGGGAGGACAGAGAAACCAGGGACTTAAATCTTCGAAGCCAGCCTCTGGATCATGAGATCTGGCAGTTTCCTCTCCTCCAAGCAACACTGAACAGGTGAAATGAAAGAGGATCTATTCCCGGAACTTTTAAGGAGGAAGGTATGTATGTATTCTAATGTAGTAGGAGCCATGCAGCACAGAGGGAAAGAAAGAGTAGATCTTCTAAGCTTTGAGGAAGAGGCTTCCTCCTGAGCTACAGAAATTGCTTCAGAACCAGGAGGGATTCTCCGAGGTCTCACTAGGTTTGCTGAATTGGTGGAGATGAAACACACAGCATTCACCAGGGCTGGCGAAGGTCAGTAAGAAGGAGGCAGCAGGGAAGGTGAGTGGGCACAGTTGGGGTGAAAATGTGGCTGGTTCTAAAGAGGAGGTTGCCCCAGGGGGGAATTTATAAAAGCGATTTCCAACGCAAGACTCTGCAAACAACGCTGGGGCTATAACTTCGGCTTATATCTGGCCACCGTAATAGAGTTTTTTATGGATCGGTCGTCACAATTTTTCCTCTCATCCCTCCATAATTTTTCCTCACATCCCTCCACTGTGCTTTTGCACAGGAGGAGAGCATTCTCTGGAGAATGAGTACATTTTCTCCTTTGTACCCCTCTTTAATTAAGTTAATTTTATCCCAGTTGTATTATTTTTATAAATAATTCAAGGCAACAAACATATCTCATACTCCTTCCTCCTCCTATTTCCCCCACAACAACCCTGTGAGGTAGGTTGGGCATAACAGGGTGAGCTCCCATTATTTGCCCCAACTCCTGTCAACCTAGCAATTTGAAAGCATGTAAAAATGCAAGTAGATTCATAGGTACCACTTTCAATGGGAAAGGTAACAGTGTCCATGCGCCTTGGAGTATTGTCATGCTGGCCACATGACCACAGAAGCACCTTCGGACAATGCTGGCTCTTCGGCTATGAAACAGAGATGAGCACCACCCCCTTGAGTGGGACATGACTGGCAGGGAAACCTTTACCTTTAAGAACAAGCTAGATCATAATCTTACCTGTACCTGACTTGCTGCAGTTAGAGAAGAATTGAACAAAAAGTACCGTTTCTCAGGATAATCACAACTTTGTAAAATAATATGTATCATTTGGCTTTCCGGTTATTGAATTTTACTTCCTGTTGTCTCTAGCCAACATGGGCAGAGAAGATGGATAATGAGAATTATAGACTAGTAATATCTGGGATGCCACAATTGGTCCATCCCTCTTATAAAGTATATTTCTTGCACTCCACTTAAGAATACATCGAAGTGAAAAAATCTTATTGAACCATTTTTCTCTTCCTGAACACTGTAGGAGCTGTGACCAGAACAAATGCTTTTCAAAGCAAATGTATTTGCAGCTGCGCAAAGCTATCCTTCTACAAATTGGTGATTTTTGCTTACTGAGATTTTTTTTCTCTACTTCTTTAAAAAAAATGAAGAAAGGTAACATCCCTCCCAACCATTACAATGGGATTATATAATCATGAGAGCCATTCATCTAGCTTTCCTTAAGTTATCTTAATATCCACATGACAAGAAAAGTTGAAGAAGAATCTATGTTACATGAGAATCCAGATGTTGCAGTTGTGAAATCTAATTGGATAAAAGGGGTCAATCCCATGTTGTTAATAGATTAAAAGAAGAAAAGATTGGGGAATGTGGATTAAACTGTCAAGACAAATATATTTCAAATTCTTATAAACTGAAATTAGAACACTGTTTCATTGACTGACTGAAAAGTGGGATTTTCATGTCTATCATTTGTTGGCCTTTCTCAGAAGATTTTCTCCAAGTGGCTTTCTCCAAGTGGCTGAAAATTGAGAATCTTAAAGAGCTTCATATGACTCATGAAAGCAAATTAACACTGTTTATTCACTTCAGGAAAGAAAACACAGTAGATCCAGATCAATTGTTTATTCACTGATGCATATAACAAATATACCAACAATTAATGAGTGATGATTTTGTTTGACGAGTGATTGCAACTGATGTCTCACTCTTACCTCGCCCAATCAACATTTGAACCAGAAAAGAATTAGATTTTTTAAAGTACTTTTTGAGTGCTTGTATTTATGAGCAGCTATTTACTCAAATGTGGAAAAGTCTTCTGAAATCAGGGAGGACAACCTATTAGGAAGATTTTTTTTTGGCTTTATGGAAACATATGAATGATCTGTTACATATGCACAAACCCAGACTGTTGTCAGACATTGGGGGTGAGAATGGAATAGAAGTTCTGTTTAAAAAAAGTTAGAGAAGAATAATGTTCTCATGATGTTCCTCCATGTACATCTCGGCAAAGCAAAATAATATTCTGATAATCCCTGACCTGTTTTACAATTTCACTGTGAATTTCTGCTCTCGGATGTCCTTCCCTTGACCTTCTGGATCCCTTTTTCCATCCCAAATTCTACATGTTCTTATTCTCATGTTGCTAATCTCAATCTAGGCCTCTGCCCTAGTTGTTGGCCTCTTTCATTTGCATTGCTTCTGCTCATTCAGAATCCAAGCATTTTTCTCTTCTTTCTACACCTGGCTCAACTAGCTCTTGCAATGCAATAATCTTATCTGAAACTTTCATAGGTTAACTGGGTAGAAAGAGATCAGTAATTTGAGATTTGTTTAGCCACCTCTACACTTTAGAATTGTAGAGGCTTTAAATCAATACTTCCAT
Organism: Acrochordus granulatus; assembly: GCA_032468055.1. Lineage (NCBI taxonomy): Eukaryota > Metazoa > Chordata > Lepidosauria > Squamata > Acrochordidae > Acrochordus > Acrochordus granulatus. The sequence continues at coordinate 33,362 of JANHZU010009006.1, read as the reverse complement.
CTTGGTTATCAATGGGAAGGAAGAAAGACTGAAAAAAGGGAGTTTCACAGAACTGTTTAGAAAGTTGCACAGCTAAATTGTACATCTAAATTAAAATCTTAGAAAATATTACAGTTTTGTGTTCCCTTTCTTTTAAATGGACTTGTCCTTATTACAGTATTTATTTTACATTTTAGGGCACTTGGCCTCCGTCATATTAGACAATGATTGCCAAGAACGCCCAGATACCTTTATAAATCAGATTAAAACATATGTTTTAGTTTCTGATTAGAATAAGAGTTTAAAATGTTAATTCACTCTGCTCTTGTCATGAAACTGAGTTTTGGGATTAAAGGAGTACAATCTGTTTGATCCTGATGGGAAATAATTTAGAAGATTGGTCCTAAGGTGGCCACTACTTTGAACAGAGAGGCTAGTCAAGCATTAGGTGATGCAGACCAAAAGAACTGTGTAGGATGCTCCTAGCTGCTCTAAGGGGCTAGAATGAGCATTTACCATCTAACATCCTTTGAATCAAGGTGGAGGATCAAAGGATAGAACAATACTGTATATCAAGGAACACAGTTACTAGAATAAAGCAATATTAACAAGCAGGACATGTTTTCCTTTTGGGAATTTAGGAAAACATTGGGAATCTATATTAAAGGAAAAAGTTTACATTAATTTTCTAAGATTTTAAGGCTGGGCAAGGAAGACTTGCTCCTGTAGAGCATTGCAAATGCTGGCAGAAAGAAAGCAAGGGCAGTGACTCGCTCCCATCATAAGTCTATCCTGCAAACACTTTAGAATTGCACGTTCTGTTCTCCAAGACCATGGCTGGATCCCAGATCTGCTGCCTGGAGAGCGAGGAGCCCTATGTTAAAGTAACCGAATCAAACCCTGAATTTTATTACTGTGAACGTCAGCGGTTGGCCCTTGAAGCTCTGCTTGCCAACGGTGAGGAAGCCTTCCGTCAGTGCCTTTCCCGTGAAAAGCTGCGCCCCTTTCTGTCAGAGGACGAACTGCTGGAATTAAAGACTGCAACCACTGCAAAGGAATTACAGGTTCCCCCTTCAGGCATAGCAGGAACTTCCAGCTTTGGAACCAAGGGATCTAGTCTCACCTACTGGCCTCAGTGTTCAGATGATCCACCTCCAGATCTGGAGCTAGGGTGGCCAGATGATGGGGTCTGGAAGGGAATTACCCGAGCGGAGGTCTATACCCACCCACCAGGAGAAGGAGCACCACATATCAAGGAACTGGTACGCAGCTGTATCCAACAAGCCCACAAGGTATGAAGGAAAGGTAGCACTGGGCAATTTCCTCCTGGAAATGGAAAAAAAAGTGAGAAAATAGGTAGAGAGTTTTAAGAAAGCTATTCTCCAGAAAACGACATCCTCCCAAAACTAAAACACTTCCACATTATTAACGCCACCTTTATCAAATTGTCTTTATCAAATTGTCTCTGCCTTCAAAAAGGCAGTGCATTGTTAATTTCTATATGCACAGTAAGTCAGAATATCAGTATATAATAGTTTAGAGGCAGAACATACATCTGTGTTTGAAGATAGTGTGGAACATCATGTCTGCTAGTACAAAATGACAGCAGATCATGTCTGCTAGTTCCAATTTTGAAAAGTGTATATGTTTTAATATACCAGCTTGTTAACTAGAGGTGCCTTTTCATTCATTAAAACTAAAATTAACAGATTAATCTGGTTAGTAAAAGGTTACAACCATAATATACAGGTGGTCCTCAAGTTACAACTGTAATGGAGCCTGCCCATCACGGTCATAACTCATGATGATCATAAACTGGGTCATCCACATGACCAATCCAATTTTACAACCTCATTAAGCAAATGCCTCTGTCATTAAGCATACCAATAGTTTACTATGGTGCAGTTTTGCCAAAAACTGGAAGTGAATGCCAGTTTTTGGCAAAACTGTTATAAAATAAGATTACGTGACCAGGGGACACTGCAAATGGCTATATATGAGGCCCAGTTGCTGAGCCCCCAAAGTGTGGTCACAGGACCACGGGGGGTGGGCAACCCACAGAACATTGAATCCAGGTTATAAGTACCTCTAGGGAGGTCTGTTGTAAGCTTGAACAGTCATTAAGTGACCAGTCATAAGTCAAGGACTACCATACATACTTTCTTTCCATCTGCACTTATTGCACATGTTCTTCACCTACACTGAAGTCAGTTAGAAAAAGAATATTCTCTTTGGCTGAAACCAAAGTTAAAAAATACTAAAGTCTGAGCCCATACAATAGATATAAATCAAGTAATGTGTGTGCACCATGGGGGCTGACAAGGGGGAAGGGTCAAAAAATTTGAGATGTTTGAAGCCACTATATTGACTTCTCAAAAGCTTCTCTGTGAATATCCTGATGTGCATATTCCTGATTCAGTTCACTTTACGGTTGTCTGAAGTACATTTAATTTGGAAAGCAAGATTGCACAGCTTTTGCTGGTCTCACAAGCAAGCTGTTTCTTTTCCAGGTGATTGCTATAGTCATGGATGTCTTCACTGATCCTGATGTTCTCTTAGATCTGTACGATGCAGCAATCAGGCGGCGGGTACCAGTTTACCTTGTGCTCAGCCAGCAGCATCTTCGCTCCTTCCTCTCTATGGCTGAGAAAACTTGTCTTAATGTCCGTCACACAGAGGTAAGTAGGGAAAAACTTCATTTCCTAAACAGCACTCGCCACTGAAGAGCGGCATCTTAGCCAGGGCTGAATTCACTAAATTATCTTTTTGCTTTAAAATGCCCCTTCCCGCAACACACATTCATGAATGAAGCAAGATTTTGTCACTGGAGTCTGGAGAATTATTTTTATTTCTCTTATTTGTATCCTGCCTTTCTTTTATAAACAGCTCAAGGCGGAGAACATATTTAATGCTCCTTCCTCCTCCCATTTTCCCCACAACAGCAACCCTGTGAGGTGGGTTGGGCTGAGAGAGACAGACTGGGCCAAGGTTACCCAGCTGGCTTTCATGCCTAAGGCAGAACTAGAACTCACGACCTACGAATTAGCTTTACTAAGTAAGTTTGAAACACTGAGTGATCTCTAGCCAAAAAAAGGGGGGGCTGCAAATGGAATTTTCATTATTTTCATCAGCATCATAGCTATAACTCCCTTTAATTTTAAATGCAAAGTATGTCTTTTCACATTAGAATTGCAAAGCTTGTTAACTGAATTTTTCTTATGCTGCTTAGATAATAGTATTTAAGAATATCTTAACTGACTGGACTACAGAATTTAGTAGGTACCCTTTGTGAAATCTACCATGCCAGGTTATAGTGCTAATAAAAGGATAAAGGATCTGTGTATTTACCAAGACTGTTGAGTCTGCCCATTAATGGGATCTAATGCACAGGGTTTACTAAAGGTCTCACATCAGAGAAATGACATATTTTGTCTTACTAATAGGAAGCCACTCAGAGATCTTGGGAATGGGGTGGCATGTAAGCCAAATAAATAAATAAAGCCTTGAGTTCCTTGAATTAAAAATGGGCACATAAATACAGTAGAATAAAATAAATATGATTTCTATATTTTGATTTAAATTTGTGTAAATGTTATTGGGGTACTTTGTTGTGGTGTCTCAGCCAACTCAGCTGGGTGACCTTGGGCTAGTCACTCACACTCAGCACAACCCACTTCACAGAGTTATTGTTGTGGAGAAAATAGGAGGAGGAACGGATATTAGATATGCTTGTCACCTTGAGTTGTTTATAAAAATAATAAAGGCAGGATATTAGATAGATAGATAGATAGATAGATAGATAGATAGATAGATAGATAGATAGAGATGGATGGATGGATGGATGGATGGATGGATGGATGGATGGATGGATGGACAATTGATAGATGATAGATAGATAGACAGACAGACAGAAATACAGACAGAAAATATAGTCAGATTTTTTTGAAAATATATAATTTTTTTCCAGACAAAACTATCTAAGGATCATGAACTAAAATGTTCTCCTTTCGGCTATGTATATCAGTACTTTTCAATGGTGACATTGAGCTAATCTGAGATCCATTTAATTATGGCTTAGGATACTAAAATGTCCTCAAAATCTTTAAATTATGCCTCTTGTCCAATGTTTTGGTACTGAATCAATCAGCCACAGCAGCTTTCCAAAAGATGCTGTCTTTTAGATGAGCTGATTTAAGATTTGACCAGTGAAGCTTCTTCTTGATCAGGGATTCTAGATCACTGATTAGAAATCTCATTGATGGCCATGCTGGCTGGGGAATTCCAGTGGTCCCCATACCTGGAAAGTGTCCTGGCTAGATAAATAGGAACAACTGGTTATTCAAGAGGGTTATTATAAATTGAAACCAGGTGGCCTCTTTGCAGAAATATAGTGCAAGGAGAATATATACGTGTGTGTTTATATGTATATGCGTACATATATATATAATAGGCCTTTCTGTTACTTTTCCTTTGTTAAGAACCTGCGAGTCAGAACTCTCTGTGGCTGTCCCTTTCAAAGCAGATGCCAGAAACAGATCACAGGAACCCTGAAGGAGAAATTTGTCCTGATCGATGGAGAAATTGCAGTCACTGGCAGCTATAGGTAAAGGCTCTTCCTTGCTTTTCTGTGCGATGAATGAGGGTGTTGCGAAGCCTGGATCTAGAAAGTGGCAAAATCAGGAATAGTTTATGGCTGCAAAGTCTGCGGACTGCCTCTCTAAGATGACATCTTTTGATCAGGAACAGCCCTATGCTCTTCAAAGTGTTTAAAATCAGCAAGCAAAGCTTTTCTTCACATGAATCTGATCACTCATTAAGCTCCCTGTGATGTTCTGCTCTCTTGGGAATGCATGTGACTCTCAATTAACCGGCAGCTGAATTTGGTAACTTTCCAAAGTTTCTCAAAGTCCAAACTAATGTTACTGCTTCATAGCAACGCAGCTTGAAGGGGAATTAACTCACAGGTCAGTAGATATATAACCGGAGACCTTAACAGCTCAAAACACTACAACATTTCCTGGTTGTAGAAAATGATTAAGGATGACGTATAATAGAAGGGGGGGCACAATGGCCTAGTGGTTAAGATGCTGGGCTTGTCCACTGGAAGGTCAGCAGCCTGAGTTCGAGACCATACCAGGTGGTGTGTAATGGGGTGAGCTCCTATTACTTGCTCCAGCTGCTGCCAACCTACCAGTTCAAAAACATGTAAAAATGCAAGTAGATAAATAGGTACCAGCTAAATAGGTGAGAAGGTAACAGCGTTCCATGCCCCTCAGCATATAGTCCTGCCGGCCACATGACCATAGAAGTTTCTTCGGACAACACTGGCTCTTTGGTTATGAAACAGAGATGAGCACACACATTCCCAGAGTCAGCCACAACTGAAAGGGGAATTTTATTTTTTTTATGACAGAAAGAGATGATAATGCAAAAGGAGCTATGGTTTTCAGCTGCTTTCATGGGGTGTTGAGACTGAATGATTACATTTTTCAAAGCAGGATTCCTAATTGGTTGGCCCATGCAGATAACTCTGGGATCTCCTTGGATCAAATTACTTCCAGGCTTGGTTAAGCTTCAGATATTTTTACAATCTGAATAGCTGCTATGAAGATGGTTATGGCCAGAGGAAATTGATGCCAGCCTCCCTCTTCAATCTCCATCTCTTCTGTTCAGTCTTTGGCTTTATTCTCATCATCCTAACTCCCAGAATCAGCCCAGTGAAGGGACAGTTCAGATAGCCCTGTATTAGGGACTAGGTAATGGCAGAATGGAGGGACTGCAACTGTTAGATTTTGGGGGCTGATGGGAGTCGGAATCCAACCACATCTGAAGGGTACAGAGGTTCATCAGCCTTTCTTCAAAGTGTCAGCTCAAACGAAAGGGCACCATTCCCCATTCTCAGTGCAAAGTTAGTTATTTAAACATATACAATTGGATTTGTCCACATACCTGTGACACTGGTATTTTTATACATCTTTCTATGTGTTATTTCTTCCCACTATCAATATTAGATGGTAAGCTTTTTGGAAACAGGGCGCTAACTTTACAATGTGCATTGAGAGCCCCTAGAAATCTATAAATAAGTACAAGAGAGTGTCCACTCATGGGCCAAGAAACATGTAAGAAAATGGAAGCACCAAATGGCTGTGTTAACGTGCTGTCCCCTAGAACTTGCATCATCAGAAAAGTAGGCCAGCATAAATTGCACTATCCAATGGCTGAGCCCCATTTTGCTTCAGCAGTGAGATGACCAAGGGCTGCTGTCCTTATCTTTTAATGCAAGACAAATTCAGAAAGTATCAGTTAGATATTAATGGTCAGTTACCCAGTCCCCGCTGCAACCCAAGCCAAAAACTCATAAGGTAATGCCCCATGATTAGAGAGGAGAAAGTGTGCCCACAGTAACCACAAGCAGCTAACAGGAGTTGAGCAGGTCCTAGCTCCAACCATATCAACAACCACATCTGATGAAATATCCTAAATCGGGATGTCCAACCTTGGCAGCCTTAAGATGTGCGGACTTCAACTCTCAGAATTCTTGGAACTGAAGTCCACACAAAGTTGCCAAGGTTGGACACACCTGTCCTATATCATGCGCATGCTAAAAATTAAGACAAACAGCATTACTTTGAAAGAACTAAGATTATTTTAAGGTCCCTCAGCTGCATTTGGGGAAAGAGACCCGGGCAATACTAGGGCATCTTTGTGCTATGGTTAGAGGCTGCTGGATGACTTCTGAGAGGATTGTGGAACTTCAAGATATATAATCAAATATCAGTTAAGGAGGAAAATAAGTGGACACAATAAATTCTAAACAACCCCAGGATGCTTGAAATGTGGATTTCAAACACAAGTTCTTCACCCCTGTCAATCTGTAGGCAGCAACACTGAACATTCAAAAGAGACTGAAGAAGGTACCAAAGAAAGAGAAGCTTTCTCATCAATTCATTAAATTTCAGATCTGACATGATTATCATTGGTCCACTGTTGGCCATTTTGCTCCTAGTGTCTTAAAGCATTTTCATGATATTACTCAGCCATCACTGAAGTGATCAAAAGTTTCATTATTTTGGCCTAACAGTTGAGTGTCTGTATTGATCAGTGTTTTTCAACCTTGGCAGATTTAAGATGTGTAGACTTCAGTTTCCAGAATTAAAGTTACCAACATTGAAAAACACTGGCATAGAGCTTGCTAGTGGAAAAAGGACTTGCAGTAAATAACACTATATTCAAAAATAGGCAATCCAGGCTCAAGCTAGCTCTTCTTCCAGAGTTTGAATATTTTTTCTCTGCAAGAACCACCCAGAAGGGTCAAATCTACCCAAGAGGGCAGTTTGATTTGACTTTACATTATGCGTCTCCCACCAAGCATGTCTTGTTCTGAGGCCTCTGAAATCTTCAAGTGGATATGAGCTGTTATGTGCGCATGCACACATACCCACAGGAGTGATTGTCTCTCGTTCTGTTTCCACACTGTAAGCTCTGCTACTGATCTGCCTGTTCTCCGTAACTACTCACAGTGAAATCTGCCAAGCTGAGAGACAGATATTTTGTCACTTTCCCAAACGGCAGAATCTCTGCACCTTTAGTGAGATGCGTAATGGGCAAACGATACAGGAAGTGATGCTTTTGACAGCATGGTATTGGAAAATGCTACCTCCCTTCCTCATTAGGGATTCATGCAAGTCCTGGAGGAAGGAAGTTTAACTTTGGTTTTGATGCAATTGGTGAGGCCTTTCCTGGTTCACTTTTCAGTTGTCAGCGGCAGAAACCAAGATCAGATGGTTAATTGGTGCTGAATGAATCGTGGCCTATCGGTGCTGAAGCATAACTGGTTGCTGAATGAATTGTGGCCTATTGATATCCATGCAAGATTAGTCCAAATAATCCTGTAGTCAGAGTGCACACATTTCTTAAGCTTCAGGAAACATGGCTTCCCTTCCCAATTTTCTTTCTATCTTATTCTTCTCGAGATCGCAAACGCTACTGTCTCCAAGAATTCAGAGATCCTTTTCATCCTCCTCCCACCAGAAGATGTCCTTCAATCTTTTGCCTATGCAGGGGCTGCTATATTTGTGCAACTCCTTCTTTACATGATATCACTTAATTTGACATCACTGCTCTATGACATCATCAGAGTGGTCTTACCTGGATCTCCAAATAGCTTTTGGCACCAATTGTGATGTCATTGCTTAAGCAGTCATCAGATTCCACGAGGCTCTTGCCAGATAGTTATTCTACCTTTTGAGCAGGTTAGAGTAGCAAGGCTGAAGACTGACTGTGTAATATAGATTCAGTAGTGAGAGGAGCACAGAACGAAGAGTTGGAATCCAGTTTTGTAGATTTAAATAAGAAATCAACGTCAAGAAAGCCCAGTTGATATTAACTGTCTCGGAAGTCCCTCTAGATCTGTCAAATATTTTCTTCTGTATCTGCTAGATTTTATATATTGCTCCTGGAGCCTAGTCAAGTTGAAAAGATTGAAGTGGAAACTTCTCTGAATTTCTGGAAGCAGGGAGTCCATAATTTTGGTTTTCTCTAAGAAACAAAAAAACAAACAAACACTACTTTTTATGAAGAACAGATCAAGGCATTTTAGTTTACTTCTAAAGCCAAATATCTACTGTTGATTTGACACCATCATATATTGGGAAATAGCATCAGATAAGGAACTAAGTTTCACAATATTACAGAAACCAAGCCAAGACGACATGAGCTACTTTTAAGAGCCTATGAAGAGGAGCTGTAAAAAAAAAAAATAAGACCATTGACCGAATATTTTTCCTTTGGACATTTTGGTTGGGAGCTGGAAAAGTTGATCTATTTCTGACATCTCCGAAGCCACGACCCTTAGAAAGCTGGGGAGGACACCAGCATTACAAAAATAAATCAGTGGTACCTTTCCGTACCCCTCTTTTTTATCACTTGACAATCCAGACTGCAAAAGCACCGTCTTCTCAGATGCGATGAAGCCTTCTTTGCAATGTAGCCTGCTGTGCCTTTTGGTTGGCTTGTTGCCTTCCACCATCTCCAAGGATTGCTTGTTCTGTGAAATCACTTCCTCGGCGATGTGTCCTGGCCTCAGGATGAACTGTGCTGAAGATGAAGATTGCTTTGTGGGTGAAGGGGTTGCCTTGGGTGTTTCAGAGATCCAGAACAAGGGCTGTACCCGCTCCATCAACTGTGGCAAAGAGCAGCCTATTTCCTACATGGGAATCACCTACAGTTT
>JANHZU010009006.1:0-14707 GCA_032468055.1 Acrochordus granulatus | reverse complement strand
GAAGGAAGGAAGGAAGGAAGGAAGGAAGGAAGGAAGGAAGGAAGGAAGGAAGGAAGGAAGGAAGGAAGGAAATTTGAATGCAGCTAATTTTTGCCTTGATTGGGATGTGGGGATTTTTTAACAGGTTCTACAGCCTGAAATAGTTTGAAATGCTTTGATCTAGGCTACCTGGGGAGACAAAATTGGAGAAACAGCGTTTCCAAATCCTAGCCCAACTATAATCCCAGGATACAGCAGGGATAACAATGTTTTAGACAGTGCTTTGAAAAACTGGGCAATATACTATATAGTGATGTTAATAAGATTAGGCCACTCTACATTTTAGTTCCATAGGTCATCACTAACATTGTGGTCTGTGTCCTTCTCTTTCTGTCCTGATCATCATCATTTGACGGGCAGTGCAATTACCTAATGGGCAGATTTGGGGGGCATTTTATGTAGAAATCAGGATTGGTGTATTATGTACCATCTTTCCTTAAGCTAGGCAAAATCAAGAAATGGAAATTTAATTTCCCATAATTCCTCAGCCAGCATAGCCAATTCTGGGAATTGAAGTCCACATATTTGGAAGATGCTTTGGGTAGCAGGATGTTGGACTTTACAAATCTCACTAGCCGGGCTCACATACTGTATTGTCTTACAATAATATGTCATCTTGGTTTAGCCTTATGTGTTGTGTGAATCAAGTCATTATAGCTGACTATGACAAACAGTGGCTTAGGACAGTGGGTGAAACAGGCCATGGAAAGGGATGGAAGCAGCACAGGAATTTATTAGCCAACATATGAAAATAGGATGTCGATGCCAGTCATGTTGGCTGGGGAATTCTGGGAGTTGAAGTCCACCCATCTTAAAGTTGCTGAATTTGAGAAACATTGCCTTAGTAACTATCATTATGAGCCCAATAGTGGTATTCAAACTCAGTAACTGATGCCTATGTTAGTTAGGATGACCGAGTGTTCCAGCAATCCCTCTGAGCACTCAATTCTGAAAATTTTGCCTGCCCCCTCCACAAAAAAGATACCTGATTATTATTTCCTTTCTTTAGCCCCCACCTTGAGCCAATAGTTATAAAGAGCATAGCACCTTTGGTCAATATTGATCAAGGCTACACCCAGGCCAAACCAGGAAAACCACAGAGTGACAAAACCTAGAGTGCCACCTCCCCCTATATTTTGAAAGTTGTGAGGTAGGCCACATTCCATAGGTATGGCTTTTTTATCCCTTGTTCCTCAAATGCAGCAATGATGAATCAAAAGGGGGAAGACAGAATGTCTGTTCCCTGAAGCTGATCCAGAAACCAGCCCTTTAACCCCATTAGATCTATAAAAGTAAGTTCCAAGATAAATATACTTTGCCATGCTTAGGAACCGTTCTTTCAGTTATTATCCATGTTCCTGACAACAATGCCCAGTATGTACCCCAAGCTAGTGAGCTGCTGAGAATTTATGAGAATAATTTATTATTAATAATCTATTAAAATAATCATTAGAGAACTATTAGAATCTAATGGTTGATAAATATGTTTTAGTGGCAATGGTTCTTCCAAAAGAACACAGAAGCACCCTTGCTATTTTTCTCTGGCCAGGCTTTTCCTGACAGTTATGAGAACTTGAATGTTTGCTTAAATTTAGGCTGGGCTTACCTCACCCACTAAACTGCAATATGTTTGGTTCACATTTGCTCTGTGAATACAGCCAGTTAATTAATGATTTAATGTGGTATGAAGACCCAGGCAACTACAGGTAATCTTCAACTTACAACCATTAAGTGACAATTAAAATGGCATTGAAAAAAGTGACTTACAACTGGTCCTTACATTTATATCATAGCATTCCCATGGTCACATGATCAAAATTTGGACACTTGGCAACCAGTATGTATTCATGATGGTTGCAGCATCCCAGTGCCATGTGATCTCCATTTATGACCTTCACAACTGGTTTCCGACAAGCAAAGTCAATGGGGAAGCTGAATTCAGTTAACAGCAGCATGATTCACTTTACAACCGCAATGATTCAGCTTAAGAGCTATGGCAAAAGTCTTAAAATTGGGCACGACTCACTTAATAACTACCTTGCTTAGCAACAGAAATTCTGGTCCCAGTTATGCTCATTAGTTGAAGACTACCTGTATATCACTTCAGCATGATTTAGTCAGTTATGGGGTATTGTGTTACAAAAATACAAAGAGAAGTCTGTAGACTACTGTTCCTCAACCTTGGCAACTTTAAGACATGTACACTTCAACTCCCAGAATTCCCTAGTCAGCATGCTGACCAGAACATTCTGGGAGTTGAAATCCACACATCTTGAAGCTGCCAAGGTTGAGAAGCACTGCTGTAGACATACACCATTCATTTTGGTTTTTAGTCTGATAATATTGTTTTTTTCCTCCCACTTTTTCACAGAAATGGGGCTATCAAGATACACCAGCAAAGGAGCTGATGAAACACCGAGGGGTTGGCCACATCCCAGAAGAACCAAGAATGCCTTTTTACATGAGCCAAGGGCGCATGATTCCATCCTCTGGTTACACACCCCTGGGAAGATTACAAGGACAATTGTACCATAAGCCTCCCAATATAGGTCTACCCAGGACTTGGGGACATTTGCCAAGACCCCAATATGGGCATCAGCCACGATTTTGAAGAGTCTTTGAAATCCTCAGGCAGTAGGCGGGGGAAAGGATACTTGAGATTGACATAGAAGCAGCAGGAAGTATTAGAGATGGATACGATTACTCTAACTGCAAGACAGAATGAAGGTTCATACTTTTAACATATTGTTCTATAAACCAAAAGAACTTTTTTTAATCTAATGACCTTTCCCATGGTACCTTTGCAAAATTAAGCCCTGAACTATTACCTCTTTATACATGACAGATATTTGTGAATCCAATCAACTAAACTGAACAATTTTTTTAATGAAGCAGGATGAATTTGAAACAAGCAGGCATCTCAGAGGCATTGTGATGAGATGTTCAACTGTTTCTGGGTGAAGCTGCTGAAACACAGAATTATTAAGCCTCTGGCCACTATCCCCAACCCCACACACACTCATCTTGATAGAAATAGAAGTCACATGTGTATTTCATGGTTTGAAATTAAAAAGGGGGAAGTTTCTCTATCTTCATTAGGCTATATTGCAGACTTCCCTCTCCTATTAAAATATGGTACTGAATTGAAAGCAGACTGAAGGTAGAAGGAGATTTAAGAGATCATAGTCATTATATTGAACCTCACTGGTTTCTAATGGAAAGCATTTAGAAAGGAGGAGTGATGGAGTGTTTATAAACCTCTGAACACAAATGGAGAAAAAAAGAAAAAAAGTATTGATTCAGGGAAGCCAATAAATACAAGAAAGACGGCTTTCATAGACATTTCAAGGAAGGAAAGATAGAAGAGAAAGTCAGACCATCCAGTCCTCTACAATGCTCTAAAATCTATCATTGAAAACTAGATTAAAAAGTAAATATAGTGAGCAAAGCAGGAGTGTTCCCAAAGTCTAGTCAAGATAGCAGCCACCACACAAAATAGAGCTTTGATTGCACCATTGTCACCACCATCTTGCTTTCAGGTTCTCTGGAATTCTTTGGTTCCCAAAACCCAACCCTAAAGCATCTCACAGGGATGAATTCCAACTGATTATAATTTTCCATTTTCTCTCGGCAGGTTTGAAGGTAGACTTAATACCTTCAAACTTAATACCTTCGTATCCCAGCCCTACCTCTTCTGGGAGTGGCATCACCTTCCATTTGTAACTCCCAGCTGATGATGTCATCTTAAATTCTAACCAGAAAAAAAATGCTAAAGAAAGACGACAAGATAATTCCAAAGGTAGCTCTTAAGAGCATCAGACTGAGATACCTGAGTACATTGAGCTTTGAGGAAAGATGACTGGGACTGAGGAGGGATGTGATAATGTCTGAAGAAACTCACAATCTGTTCTCTGCCTCTTCAAAGTGTGGGATGTGTAACCGACAGCCTTTGGTTACAAGAAAGCAAATTTCAATTTAATTGTCAGGAAAACACTCTAACAGGAAGTGCAGTCTAGAAGCAAACCCCTCACCAAGTGAGGGGGAGCTCTCTTGCTGGTTATGTTCAAGGAGAATCTAGATAACCTCTTCTCAGGGATGTTTTAATTTAGACTTTTATCCTGAGCAAAGGACAGTGTTGATTGTCTTTAATGGACACTCTATAATCCTAATTATAACAAAATTCAGTTTGTTGTTAACCTCATCCCTACTTTACGAGACTGGAATGCTTGAACTCAAATGATTGTTTATTATTTTGCAACATGTGAATAGTCCTAATGCAAGGTTTATCCTAGTTAAGATAATTTAGATAATTTTCTTTATAAATCAGTAAAACTTCCTTTTTCTTTCTGGTTCATTGATTCAATGAAGATAGTAAACAGATTCAAATACATTTGAATCCAGCCAAAAAGAGAATGAGGGGGGGAAGTTGATAATTGGACATTTGATTAAAAACCTATGATGTTTTATAATCTGTTCAGAAAGTTCCAGTGTTCCTGACTGAGTAGTGTCTTAAAATACCTGGAAGATACATGATAGAGATTCCTTGTGCAAAGAAACACAACGTGATTGTCAGTGTTCTCAGTCATCCAGGTAGAATTGTCTGGAGGATGAGTCATGACAACTGGACTTGTTTTCTTTCGGTTTGAGATGTTTCGCTAATTATCCAAGTAGTTTCTTCAGTCTGAGGAAGAGTTGGCATAAATGGGGTCCTGCAACCAACTTTTTCTCAGACTGAAGAAGCTACCTGGATAAGCAGCAAAAGTCTCAAACCAAAAGAAAAGTCCAGTTGCCATGACTCAATCTCCAGACAATATGTGATTGCATCACACAGCAATTTTTCAACAAGATCAAAGGAAATGGATTTATGCCTATCCTAAGGGTCTGTAATCCTTGCAGAGAAAGTCCAACTAAATGGCCTTTTTCTTGTTGGTATTTCTACCACACAGGCCATAAAGCAAACTTCAAGTTACATTTTTTTCTGCTTGAATTCTGTCTGCCAAATGCAAAATTGTAGACAATATATTTCTCTATCCACCTGCATCTTAGACACATATCAGGGAGAATCAACCATCTTTCAGATGAAGGAAGGGGCTCTACACACATGCTCAGGTCAAATTATTTTGAATACAAGAATTATGTTTGCAGTGCTTTTTCATATAATTGCATATGACCACTTTAACAGCCTAGACAAATGGAAATTAGACCAATTGGCCATCTATTGAAGATTACTCAGAAATCTCTTAATACATTCTAATTTGCTTCTATGAGTCCCTGAAAGAAAAACTGCAATGAATATAAATACTCTAGTTTCCACAACTCCTAAAACCAATATTCTTATGGACATTGCCCTTGGCACCACCAGTCACTCCGTCTCACCTGTACATGTCCATTGATGGATTTACACATACACACATACAGAGAGAAGAGAGAGAGAGAGGATACTATGTAATGCAAAAGAAAATATTATTTTCACTACCCCTTTATAAGAACCCTGTAGGTGAACTACATGCCAGGTGCCCCTTCCGAAGCAGCACAAAAGAAATGCTAATATTATAGAGGCTTGAATAATTTGTGATATCTCCTTTGCCTCATTCTAATCAAATAGACATTTAGCCTGCTCCGGTTTGGGGAACTAATTTCCGAAGCTCCTTTTAATACAATCTCATTTTGCTATTAACACCAAGCATCAGAGTGTTAGGTTAATATTACATATTTTTAAGACCCTACAAAAATAGAGATATTGTGCCCTCTAAAGGCTGGATTCCATTTTCAGGAGAAACTTCACCTTGAGACTAAATCAACTTCTTCTTGAGGTTAAATCTGAGCACCAATTCTGCTCCCATTCTTTATGACAAACAATCTCAGGTATCTTCCAATACCACAGTCTCCTTCTTGATGTATCTGCTATGATGAGACAATCAGTATGTTTTGCAACCAGCTACAAAAAAGTAAAAAGGGATAAATAATTAGATATTCAAAGGCTCCAGAGTAGGAATCCAGCTTTCCATATTACTTTACCAGATCCAGCTGGACCATTCACCTATTTAATTGAGAACTAACAGGAGTTCCCCAATCTAGGACTTTTTACATCATAACCTATGACCTGAAGTTTATTGCACCAGCATTGTTTCTTCCTTTACTGTGGTGGTGTCATCCAGCCCTACAGAATACCACCGTCTAAACCTGGGGAGTTTGCACCACACATCTGGAAGGAGACACATTGACAAAGACTAATTGAAAGCCATTAAAATGACCCTAAGTGTTGCTCTAATTCTTGTTGAAGATGGGAACAATGGTCTCAAATGAGACATAAAGCCCTTGAATAAAAAAGTTCAAAGATGCCAGCTAATTGAATACTATGGAGAAAAGCCAAGATGGGCCACTCACCTGGATCCAGCTGCACAAGGCACCGGGAAGCCTTCTTGGGCTGGAATTTAAGAATGATCCCAGGCACTGCTTGTAAGAACTGAAGGCTGTCTCTATAACCTCGCTCCAGGCTTAACTTAAGCAGCTGGATCTTGTGTTTCCTCCACACCATGGCCTCTAGCTTGTTCAACCGTAGACCCAACGGGAATGGTCTCAAAGTACTTCTCAGCATAGGGATGACATCTGTACCACCTGGATACAAAATAGTGACATTGGTAGGGGGAGAAACCAGTTTTAATGACCACTTGAAAGAGGTCTCTCTGCCACTCAGCATCAAGTCAATGCCTGGTAGCAATTAGTCTATGATGAAGACAAACTACTTCTGATTAATATTTGGAAGTGCTTTCACGTTATGGAAGTTAAAGCACCTTAACCATATCCAACCTGAAAGACCAGAGCTTTGAGTGCAGCACTTGTGCAAATGGTAAGCAACCTATTTTTGGTCCCTGCATTTCCAATTAAAACACATCAGGTAAATCATGGAACACTGTTCTTCTGGAAGTACCTTGGAGAATTATTCCTGCAACTAGAGCAGGGAACACATGGCCAGCAGAATTATATTAACCTGGCATAAAACAGCTTCATGTTTACCTTTGGCAACTAGGAAGCCAAGAAATAGTGGGGCCTTCTAGAATAGCAGAAGCAGCATAGCCATTTCAGCCATGTTTCTTCAACAGGCTAATATCAAAGAATATGGATCTTTATGACAGTGATGTTCTGCCACTCATTGGCTACCCCTTCTATCTATTCAACATATATCCTTCAGTCTTCAAACTTCTCATTGGCTGAGTTCACATAATCTATTTAATGATACTGTTTGTTAATCTTTGGCATGATATATGAATAATACAGGCAGGGTAATTTATAAGTTAGGGTTTACATTTCAGTGTGTTTTGTGAATCTAGCCAATTATAATAATTCAGCAAACCCTGATTCAACAAACCAAAGTATCTGACTTCTTTCAAACAGTGACTAGGTTTACACATTGCTCTAAACCATTTATTAAGCATAGTTTATTGAATAAGCCACAATTTATTTTAATAATGTATAAAGCCACCCTTCTCACAATTTGACCTGGGCAAGGCACAAAGGAGAGATTTTTTAAAAAGTAAAAGAATAAATAAACAAAAAGAAGAAGAAAATCTAAAATACAACACCTAACAGAGGCTAGCATACATATCATCACAGAATAGGCTTATCTACCATCCTGCTTCACACAAAGGAGAAAAGCCTCTCTTTGAAAGGTTAATAGGTCTGTGAACTGGGGCTGCCTGAACAAAGGAGGGGGAGCTTTTTCCACAAGGCTGGTAGAGCAACAGTGAAGATCTCTCTCCTAGATCCAGGTCAGATGACCCTGCCTCCAAGAGCATGCTGGAGCATATTGACCTTGTGCAACCTGGTGGGTCTGGTAGACATAATCAGAAACAGGATATCCCATAAATAACTCAATTCTTAGCTAAGTAGGACTTTATAGTGATAGCCAACTAGCACGCAGAAGCCTATTGGGAATCAGTGCAGCTCCCCAAGAAGTGATAATCCATGAGCATAGCAAGACATGTACAGCTCCCTTCTGTTCAGCTTTTGGACTAGACTTGTGGTATACCTTCAAACAACCCCCTAGGGCAGGGGGAAAAGGAGGAAAGATTTTAAATGAAGGTTGGCAGAGAAGAAAATTCAGGATCTCAGTAGCTTTGCATCTGGTTCCTCTTGGCAAGTGAGACCCAACAGATTTACCTGTGAAGGTAGTTAGACCACATTCCTTCCTCTTATCTTTATTCACTGTGGTTTGCATTCTCTAAGGAAAGTTAGACACTGCCATGCCAGCTATTTTTCTAATTCAGTTGTCAGCAGAAGTTGCTTTCTCTGGGATGATATTAGCTGATTAAGCTGTGTGCTGCTGATGGAAATTCTTCCTGGTATACAAACCTGCTGAAACCTATCTATTCATTAATGGGATTGATGTCTCACTTTCCCTCCTGGAACTCAGGTTGGCAATCCCCAGTATTTCCCACTAGGACTTGCTGGAAGCAGCTGAGCTGAGAACTAACCACTGGCCCAGCGATCCAGCAACTTCCAAAGTGGACTGAAACTGGACTGAGTCTCACTAGCCTAATACCTGCTCCAACCCGCAGGCAGAATGAGCTGTGTTACTCCAGACCAGTGTTTCTTAGCCTTAGCAACTTGAAAATGTAAGGACTTCAAGCTGCCAAGATTGAGAAACACAGCCCCAGACTCTACCAAAGCAATCCCATTTGTCAGTGCTTCCCAAAAATAATGTCCCTGCAAAGAAAACTGGAAGATCACAAAGTTATATTCACAAGATATCTTTTTTTATAAGATCACAAGATACCTTTTTCCTTTTAACTTGAAAGAGCAAGGGTATCCAGAGTGCGTGCTCAAGAAAAGTAAAGATGGCAGCCATGAGGGGGCTACCAGAATGCCCTTACTATATTTTTCTTTTTTCTAAACTGCATGTCTATATTTTTTCCTTTTCCTTTTGACTGCATGATTTAGCTAAAAGATGTTTAAAATAGTATTTCAATAGATTTTTACATTTCATTTTTTTCAATAAGTAACAATATTTTACCAATGACCTCATTGCATTTATGTTATTGGAGAAGCAGCAAAATCAATGCTTTATTTAAATATATTGTTCCAGTGCATGTATTCACTCAACTTTGAGACTTAATATTTTCAAGTGGTTATATTCTTTTGAAGTTTATATCTACTACATGGGAATTGACATTTGGACAAAGGAAATGGATTTTCTGTACCTTGTTGCCAAAGGATTTAATGTTCAGCACTGGAAAGACAAGCACATGGCTCCAATTATTCAAGAGTCTGCATAATTGATATATATTAGTTATAGATGACTATAGCAAATTATGACTTCTGTTTACTGAAATATGTCTATACATGTAAGCTCTGTATGGTGTTTCTTTTTTCCCTTTTTTCTCTTTTTATAATTGTCAATGAAGATTCTCAATATCCACGTAGAGTTGTCTGGAGGTTGAGTCATGGCAAGTGAACTTCTTTTCTTGTTGGTTAGAAACACTTCACTGCTTATCCAAGTAGCTTCTTCAGTCTGAGAAAAACGTTGGTTAGGAGACCCCATATATGTCTTCCAGAGTGGTTTACTTCTCACGAAACCTGATTAGGCTTGTTAGGTGAACAGTAGGAGCTGTGAGTAGGTAGAGGGTCATTGAGTTATAAATGTCTGACTCCTAAATCTCTTACTCATCCCCAAGTGTTTTTTTAAATGTGGCCTTCCTGGTGAACTTGTGAAGTGGTCTTAATTGTCTTCAATATTATTGTATTAAAAACAATAATGTTCACATTTTGGACAGAGTAGGTGGTCTGAGAGAAGAGTGAAGGAATCCATTTATGCCAAAATGGAAAATCTTTCCCTCAATAGAGGTGGAGGCCTCAGACACAACCTGTTCCCCATTTTTCATGCTGCTCTTTCATCAGTCCCCAAGAAGATTAAAACCACTTCACAAGTCCACCAGGGAGGCCACACTTAACAACCCACTTGGGGATGAGTAAAGGATTTAGGAGTCAGACATTTACACCACAGGTGACAAGTGAAACAAGAGTTGATGATGACAACATGGAAGACATATATATGGGGTCCCCTAATCAACTTTTTCTCAGACTGAAGAAACTACTTGAATAAGCAGCGCAATATTTCTAACCAACAAGAAAAGTAGTCCTTTTATAATTCTGTGCCTTCTTTTTGTTTTCTGTTTAAATTATTTAAAAAAATAAAAAGATGGTCTCAATGATCACACCTTGCAGCTACCATCTTGATCTTTTTTATACACCTGGCAGAATCTCTACAAAGGAGTATGATCTGTTTTTATCATTCATTCAGTCATTCTATTTTTATTGCGGCCCATCTTAGCCAATGACTCTAAGCAGCTTATAAAAGCAATTAAAATGATTAAAAACATTTAAAATGACAGAAACAATTTTACCAATAACCTGCCTTTTCTCCCCAATCCACATAAACCCTATCTTGGCCACCCTGGTTTCCTTTTTCTTTTCTACCTACCCCTCTTCCATCTCAGTGCAATATAAATCCTTGAAGTTCTATGGAATCAATTGTTTCTTTTTCCTTGACACAACTTACACTTCCTGACCGAGGAAGGATTTCTTAGCCACTCATAGGCAGGATTCAGATCATCAGAAGTAAAATCAAATGGATCATAAACTGTCTGGCAGGGAGCCTCCTTGGGTTGGTGTATGCATTGCAGCTGTGCTGTGGGGAGGCTCAGGCTGGAGGTAACAAACACATCTATGGGGGAAAAATACAGAAATCAAGATTAATGAGAAGGATTGTGCTCTTTAGACATACTCCAAAATTCTTTAGAATCTTGCATGGCAAAATCCTAACCACAAAATTCCCAAATTATAAGCCCATTTTCAGTCACCACAAATGCTATAAATCCCACACTTCCAAAATAGCTTCTGTGGGCAACAATATGTCTGCCAGCACCTTCTATGTTTGCCAGCCTCCCTGCCCCATGTTCATTTTTTAAAAACCACAGATACGTATACGAATTCAAATTATTTTAAAGATTAAAGTATATCTGAATCCAGAAACTAACCTTTTGGGGCTAATGGATAGGCAATTAGAAGAAAGTCTCATTTTTGCTGTGTTTTGTGTATGACAACTGCAGCAAGATTATTATATGCTAAAACATGGAAAGATTTAACACCACCCACAACAGAGGAATAAGTTGTTGATGATGACAACTTGCAGACATGGCTAAATCAACATCTTTCATCAAAGAAAAAGCAATATCTACATTTATGACAGACTAGAAACCCTTGATAGACCTTTTGCATGAATGGGGAAAATGCACTTGTAATCTGTGTTTTTGATTAGGAAAAAAAACTGTGTTAAGAGAAAAAAGCATTTTTGTAATCATAGAGTAAGATAATTTCATAATTGTACTTATATTTGTTGCAAAGGGATTCAGAAGCTTCCTCTATTTTTTATTCTTTTTTTTCCTGCATTTTTGCTTTTTTCTTCTTCTTTTCCTTGCGTCTTCTACTCTTTATTAGATTGTTAGTTTTTATCTTCTTTCTAAAACTTACAATAAAGTTCATTTAATTTGTTAAAAAACATGTTTATGAACACAAATAATAAATGAGAACCTGGCATTGCTTCAGAGCAAGGTGTCAGTTTCTCACTTTTCACTTAACTTCCAAGAATCCTCCTGAGGCCTGGAAATATTCACTGAAAATTAAAATGCTAAGTGACTAACTACAGTTGGTTGTTGTTTGGAATTGTGCCCATTTACTGGGGGGAGGAGATAATATTGTAGGAAGGTGGAGTGCAAGGAAGGAGGATGAGAGGGGCGCCACGGGAGCATCATGACTATCTAGCTTCTAATAAAATGGGTATTTTATGCTTGGCAGCCGTTTTATGAATGGGTAAACTTCTTCCATCATTGCCATTCTTGACTGTGGCCTCAGCCTGTTCTCCGAATCCCTCATGGCTCCATCAGCAGAGACGTTGGGCCTCCCTGCCCTCACCCACTGGCCCTCACCCCCCAACTCTCAACAGACATTGCAGGTACGTCTTTTGCTTTAACCTTGATTGCTCCAGGCTTGGTCTGAGGAAAAGTTAGACATCCTACTTGCTGTCCCCTCCTGCATCTGCCGTCTTCTTTTCTTCAGACCAAACGAAGCGAACGACTGCTCGCTCCAGGGTGCAAAACACTAGGCAGTACTTCTTCCCACCCTAGAAGTCCTCCCAGCCCAACAAGTCCCTAACCAAAAGTCGTAGGCTGCATTTTATCCCCAGAGCCTAATTTGCCCAATTTAATCCAAACGTCTTCCCGTGGCATGGCTCGAGGGAGTACAGTACAACTCCTGAAATTAAATTCAGCGCCTAGCATTTATTTATGGAATTTGATTTTTGTCGTTCCCCTGCCCTTTATTGTTATATAAGTAACTCGGGGCAGTGACTCCTTCCTTTTTCCTTCCTCTTACTTACCCCACAACAACAGTCCTGTCAGATAGGCTGGGCTGAGAGAGAGAAACTGGCCTAACGTCCCCCAGCCAGTTTTCATGCCTGAGGTGGGACTAGAATTCACCGTCTCCTGGTTTCTAGTCCAGCACCTTAACTACTACACTGAACTGGCTAATACAAATTAATCTCCATGCTTGTAGACAAGCATTGTTTCTCTGCTAAAGGCTTTCCACGTGCTCCCTCAAGTCTCTTGCTGGTTTATTCTTCCATTTTTATTTTAAATTAAAACCTTCCGCGGTACACGTGCCTCACCGGTGTCGGAATAGCTGCATCTACTGCTCTCAGGGGGTAGAGAAGCCTCCCACTCCATGGGGCAAACCGACAAATTCCTCCGAGGTCTCTTATAAACTGGTTGGCCTTCTCCCCAGGTTTCCGCTGGGCGCTTGCAACTAACATTTCTTTTGCTGGAGATTATCATTACTTCCAGGTGTTGCTTTTGCATGGTGCAGTTTATGTAAGGCCCGGTCCAAGGCACCTTCTTCTTCTTTCTCCCCGCTTTCTTGCACCCAGAAAATGCAGGGACCCTAAGAAGTCAGTCTACCCAGGAGGGGCAAGCCACCCATATTCTCTGTGGGAGCTAATTTCCAGGTTGTGCAGACAAAGCGTTTCCTTTGGGAGGCCCCCAGAAAGAAATAAAACCGACCAATGTCAAACTAGACAAAATTTTAAAAGAAAGGGGGACAAAAATGCTACTGATTCCCCTTTATAAACTTACATAGAGGTGTGGTGTAAAGGTGGAGCCTTAAAATAAAGCAAATTCTTTTTCCATTGGATATTCTGTAATGTTTATATCTCCACCCCTTTCTCACTGGGTGATATGACACTATATCGTAATGCTGTTTGTTTGAATTCAACTGAATGCAGGGTATGAATTTAGCCATTGGTGTTAGTCAGCCTTGTTTCAAGAGGTAAGAAATGGTTTATGCAATAAACCATAATAGGCTGGTTAAACACAAAGCACACAGCCACAACCCAAATTTACACACACACACCCCAATATGGTATGGTGAAACGCAACAAATCACTTTCTGAGTTAGAAGCCACTATGAATCAGGTAGTTTAACTCTAGTTAAAGCACATCATTATTTGTTGTAATGCATGATTCTAATTCATGGAGTCTGTTTGCAAAGGAAATTTAAAGATCAAAAGATTGCTTTGTCTTATCTCAGATCCCAGAGATTTGGATCTATATTGTCTTTGCAAAAGTCGAATTACTACAAGTTTCCTACGAGCTACCCATCAGCTATAATCTTGGCCCCAAACCTCAGTTTAGGAATTAAGTGTGAATGCTATGCAGCTTTGCTGAATGCTGAAGTGCTGCTGTTTCCTCTTTCTCTTAAAATGTGGATGATTATGAAGGTAGAAAAGCAGACCTTTCCAGGTAATGTGCATTAAAAAGCAGAATCACTTATTAGATTTACATATATCTTTCATTCAGCAGATGAAGGTGATATTCCTAGCCTTCACTCCTCCTATTTTTTCTCTATAATAATAGTCTTGTGAGTAGGCAAGGCCAGAAGAAATTGTGACTTTCCATATTTGATGGTGAACAAGAATATAGCTCTCCCATTTCTAATCCAACACATTAACCTGATGTTTCTCAACCTTGGCAACTTCAGGATGTGTGGACTTGAACTCCCAGAATTTCCCACTCAACATGCTGGCTGAGGAATTCTGGGAGTTGAAGTCCACACATCCTAAAGTTGCCAAGGTTGAGAAACAGTGCTTTAACCTTTACATGCTAATCATGACCGTTTTGATTTTAAAGTTGGCCACAAGTGCTATGCCAAAATGATGATGTTTGAGGAGCTGTAATCCAAATCTGCTCTCATCAGAATAAGTGTATGGACATGTGCTGTTAGGAGGGAGGATGTATTTTGGAACATCCTCTTGGAAGGAAAAACCATCATCAGTTGCTGGGTGGGAAGGAGCAGGATGAGTCAGGCCAGGGCCTTTCAGGATTACGATGGCTTGTAGGCAGGGAGGAACAGGGGCAGGATGAACATGAGAGACAGAGCTCAGGCAATGAGCAAGGACCATCCCTCCTGATCCTTGAGCATGGAGAGTGGAGAGAAGGCGAGAACAGCACCGACTGACCAGTGGTGGGTTGCTCCCGGTTCGGTCCGGTTCACGCGAATAGGTAGCGGTGACGCTGTGACGTCACCGAACCGGTTCTACGCCTCCCGGACCTGCCCCCCC
>JANHZU010009005.1:0-11313 GCA_032468055.1 Acrochordus granulatus | reverse complement strand
ATCGAAGAATTGATGCCTTTGAATTGTGGTGCTGGAGAAGACTCTTGAGGGTCCCTTGGACGGCAAGGAGTTCAAACCAGTCAATCTTACAGCAAATCAAACCTGATTGCTCTTTGGAGGGACAGATATTAAGCTTCTTCTTTATCCAAGAATAAAGCAAATTCAGGTTGTTTGAACATGTCACCAGCTTGTAGATGTGTGGACTTCAACTGTTGAAGTTTGAGTTGAACTTCATACAACTTTTGAGTGTGAATTGAAGTTCACACATCTTCAAGTTGCCACGGTTGAGAAACACCATGCTAACAGAAATCCCATTTGGTGAATGTCCATTCTTAATTAGTCCTGCATCCAGAGGAACCCAGGAAGGACGGAAGTTCAAAAATGCAAACTGAATTTACTCAGTGGAACTTTTAATTCATTTCCAAATACCATCTTTGAAGGAAAATAATAGGAAAAACTCTTATTTTTCATAACCATCCTTATGGTGAAGGGACAGTTGGATATATGATTCACATATTATTGTACTGCCCATTTTATAAAATGCATGACTATATTTTACCTCCCCCTGACTAATTAAATTTTGGAGATATTTCAATTTATTTTATGTACAAATGCTGTTAGACAACCAAAATGATTGCTTCTGTGAAGAGGGCCAAATTTTACTTTAGACTTTTGTGTGTTGTTAATTTCTATCTTCTTTAAGCAGAATTCGGGCTAAGGAAAGGGCTGATTCAATAGAAAGGATGCTGGCCAATGTTTAAGAGATGGATGGAGCTGAATAGGTCGAAAAACGGTCATGACCAGATCATAAATATTCTGCATTGCAGCAATCTACACAACAATGTCTTTAAAAAAAATTGCAAAAAAAACCCCCCTAATAACACAGGATATATATTTGCCATTCAACATTGCATCAAGATGCTCAGATATTTAGACCTGCAGTCACTCCCTTTTCAATATCACTAAATCATTCAAAGTAGTTTACAGATCTTTTTTCTCATTAAACTAGCCTTAATGTAACACGGACGCATGTGAGTGGGAGAGAGGATTCTTCGTGCCAGTCGGAATACACAGCTCACCAAATGACAACAGCAAATAAGAGATCTGGATATTAAATAGCTGCAAAATGTAGGGGAGAAAATTTCTACTTGCTGCACCAACTAAGGTCCAGCTGGCACTGTTAATATCTCATTTGAAACAACTTTGGATGGCATTTCCAAAAGAAAGGAAATAATAGCTGATTCACTCTGTTTTTGTTTTCATGCAAGCCATTTGCCACGCGTTCCAAAATGGCAAATACAGAGATATGCTTTATTACTGTTATTATTATTCTGATAGATATTACTATTATTGTTGCAAAATGTAATGTCAGAGCATGACACAGCTGTAGGAGGAAACTTCCTCCCTTCACAAGTATATTCAGAAAATCCAGGGCATCTTGCTTGAATCATGTCACTGATTTATAGGTGGTCCTTGACTTACGACAACCTTTGGGACCAGATTTTCCATTGTTCATCAAGTTGGTTGTTAAAGTGAGTCACCCCCCCAAAAAACAACCTTTTTTGCCAAAAAAAAGTTAAGCAAATCACTGCACTTGCTAAGTGATTCACATAATCATCAAGCAAATCCAGCTTCCCCATTAACTTTGCTTGTTGGAAGCCAACTGGGAAGGTTGCAAATGGCGACCACATGACCCTGGGATACTGCATTCACCATTAATATCTGTCAGGTGCCAAGCACCCAAATGTTTATCATGTGACTGTTGGAAAGCCGCAATGGTTGTAAGTGTGAGGACCAATCATAAATCACTTTTCTGTGTCATTGTAATTTTGAACAGTCACTAAATGAATGGTTGTAATTTGAGGACCACCTGTACTCAGTTATCCAAACAGTCTTTCTTGATGCACAAAGCAGGACTTATAACAGAGAAGCAGCAACTTATGTCCTCCCTTACTCCATAAATCTGTAAAATCTAGGGTACCCCTAGAGACCTGGTGGTGCAAGTGGGTAAGATGCGCAGCTTGTTGCCTGGAAGGCTGGCAGTTCGATTTCGAGACCCAGCACTGCTGAGCAATAGGGTGAGCTCCTATTGTTAGCCTCAGCTCCTGCTAACCTCGTGGTTCGAAAGCATGCAAATGAAAGTAGATAAATAGGTACCACCTACAGTACTTTGGTGGGAAAGGTAACAGTGTCCATGCGCCTTTGGCATCTAGTCAGGCCAGCCACATGACCACGGAAGCATCCTCGGATGAACGCTGGCTCTTCGGCTTGGAAACGGAGATGAGCACCACACTCTAAAGTCGGTCACGACTGGCAGGGAAACTTTTACCTTTTTAGTGTACCCCTGCTTTGGAGCATACCACTAGGTTATTCAGGGACCCCCCCAACAGAATCACTTCTGTTGCACAAAGCAGAACAGAAGCAGTTGGAAATCACCATCCTGAGTAATTCTTTTGTTGCAATGCATGATTCTATTCAGTTGCTCTCTGTGGTCAGTCACTCTTGTTACAGCAAGACAGAAGAATTACTTGTCTTCCTAGAAGGAGCGCTGAAGAACAAGAAGCTTTATATGTTCAATGCATGAACAAATGTCTCCTTTTCCCAACATTTTCTGATAGCTCTCTTTATACTCACTAATACGTTCCAGGTAAGTCTTGAGAACAGCTGAATCTCTCGACTTCGTTTAATTCCAATTCCAACTGTCCTGAACTGAAAATCTATGGGCATCACCTGTCTCACGAGAATGCTTTCAGACTCAATTTAATTTTAAAACTTCTATGTTCATGTGAAGTAATTCCCATTTCAAGTTTTTTCCCCAGCAGCTGCCATCCAGCTGAACTGGACTTCAATGAGAGTCCGGCAAAATCTGGCACATCTGACAGGGAGTCAGAGGGCTGATCTAATTATCATTTTAGTAAAAATGAAATGCATTTTGAATTCTAACCATTTCATACACTAGCTTTTAACACTGAAGCACAGGGTGGACCCAAGACAATGTGAAGGCATGGAATGGTGGTGGTCATCACAGTTGCCACACACCATGAACCATAACCACCATGGTCACCATCATAATCACCATCATGTTCCCCACCATTTGGTAAATCCCAACATTTGCCTTGGCAAATATATAAAAATATTGCCCTAAGTTGTAATTTAAATACACCAGGTGAAGAGTGAAACCAAGAAACTTGGTTTCCACGTGTTTCATGCAATTAAATTAATATTTTCTGAGTTTGGACAATACACTGAACCAAATACTCATCAAACAACCTGCATTCAAAACCACAAGGAACTAACCAGGGTAACATATAACAAGTGTAACATCTGTGAATGTAGTCAAGAGGTTTCTAACTGAGCTAATTAAGCTATTTATTCAGTGGTGTGGGATAAAGAGACTAGTGAACATGATTGTGAATAAAAGTAATAAACAATATTTATTTGCCACTAATTTGATACAAAATAATTGAGAAAATGCCTAGAAGTGAAATGCCTAGAAAGCATTGGAAAAGTTATTTCTTGTTCAAACTACATTTTTCTAAAAAAAAATCATTTGCTCAACATTTCCCAATGTAACACAACCACACTGTGTGACATGGTAAAGCTGGGAGCTGAGCAAGAAAACTTGTTGCATTTCAAAATTCTAGAAGAAAAAGTGCATTTTCTTCTTTATTGATAAACGAGCCTTAATTATCATTTTGAAATTCCTACCTATGCATGACTTACCCACTGCATAGCTTAAACAAAACAAAAATAAAAACTTTTATTCTTGAGTTCCAAAAGAACTATGTAAATTATTTTCAAAGGATAGTCTCTTTGAGACTTTCCAATACTAAAAAGGCACTGCCCATTTATATAGCTTTCAACAAAATTTAAATCATTTGCTACCACTATAAACCTTTCTGAAAATCAATCCCAAAAGGAAAACTCTACTTGATAAGATCTAGTATTTCAACACTGTTCTGGTATGGGAACCTGGAGAAAAAAAATTCTATTTCCCTGCTAAATTCCAATAAATTACAATTCCTACATGCCACAAAGGAGCCATAAAATATTAATTCCTGGAGAATAGCAGGGGAATTGCTTCCCTAACTAGGAGAAATATCTGCTTCAGCCATTATTCTTTGTCCAAGATCCTTTTTCTCTGCAAAGCAGGCGTGATTTGTTCCTCCCTTTAGTAGTTTAGGAGGAGAAAACTTCACAGACTTCGCAAGAGGGTTGAAAAACTTATTCAAAGGCTGAAAAGGCTTCTAGGAATTTCTAGGACGACCCTAAGTTGCTGGAGAGCTGAGTGCACCAGAGATGTTGTTGCCACGGCTGTTTTGTGGCTCCCCGAACAACTTGGATGGACTCAGACGGGGAAAAGGGAGCCTGATCCCCCTTCCCAACCGCCCCTTTTCTGCACTGGAGAGGGGGTTGGCGCCGAGCTTGCCGCTTTTACGGAAAGGGGCCCCACTCCTGAGGTCTTCCCGGAAGGCTGCGGGGCTTCTCCTGTCCAAGGAAGCTTTTCGCAGCTGCTCCCGAAGAACTCTCTCCCCGTTTTGCACGCGCGCGCGCGCACCCGCGCGCACCCGCACACACTCGCACACGGTTCTGGGTTCCCAAGTCCCCCTCCTCGGTTTGGGGAGCCAGGCGACTTTGGGGGTCTTTCTCCAGGATGGAGCGATGGGGAGGAACATCTCCACCACAGGTGTACAGCGCGGTCCTTCAGGCCCTCTGGACCAACTCAGGGACCACGATACCCCCCGCCCCGAAAGCCTGGCCGCGTCCCTAAGCCTCTAAACTCAGGAGACGCCAGACTTGGTTCACACAACCCCCGGCATTTTCTGGTCCCCCGCTTCCCCGAAGCTGCCGAGAGACGGGAAGACCCAGGATCTCCAAGAGGCGCCTGGACCGGAGATAGACTGCCCCCGCAGCTAGAGGCTCAGCCGGCATCCCGCGCGAGGGAGCCGCGCCCGCTGAGGGAGGCTGGGTCGCCCGGCAGCCACGGGGTCGCCGCGCCGGGACCCCCGGCCGCCACCAGCGACCCGGGCCGGGGCGACCGGCGGCGGCACGAAGCTCCCGCCGGCGCCGGGTGCGGGCAGCTGCGACCCCCCAGCCCGACTCACGTCCAGGATGACGGAGGCGCCCTTCCGCTGCTCGGCGCCGGCCGCGGGGCCCTCGGGCAGCAGCTCGCGCTCGGGCGGGAGGCGCTTGCCGTCGCTCATCTTGGTGGCCACCCAGCGCAGCAGCCCGTCCAGCCCTCCGCTCGCCGGCTGCGGCTGCTGGCGGAGCAGCCTGTGGACGCTCTCGCGGCAGTAGCGCGCTGCCTGCTCGCACATCCTTCGCCGACGCCTTCATGCCGGAGCCGGGGGCTGCCCTCCCCCCGGCTCCTGCCCGCGCCCGCGCCCCCCGGCACGCCCCCCGCCGGAGGCAGCGGCAGCCCGGCCCCGCGGAGGGGACGCGGGGAATGACGAGACGGAGGGGCGGACGGGGCCAGGAGCAGGAGGAGCGGGGCCGCCGCCGCTTTCCGCTGGCACGCGTGGAAAAGGACGAGCAATTCGCCACGTTCTCTAGGTACGAGGTGGGGGAGAGAATTTAAACACCTGGCCACCCTGCTGCTAAGGACACGGGGGAATCGGAAAGCAAGCAACCCCAGTCATCAGAAATTGTTCTAATACATATAATTAATGGAATAGAACACATATGATGATATAATATACCATTACATAATAATTATTAATTAGAGACAAAAATATCTGGGTAATGGGTGTTGCAGTACCTGGACACGGCAGAAGAGAACTGGAGAATATCACAAAATACAGTATAATGACCTGCAAATTAAAAAAAAAAACAACTGTGGCAAAAGGAAGCAAAGGTGATGCCAATAGTAATAGGGGCCTTGGGTGCAATCCCAAAACATCTGGAGCACCACTTGAACACTGTCAGCACTGACAAAATCCCCATCAGTCAATTGCAACAGGCAGCTGTACTTCGAACAGGTTACATCCTGCAATGATATCTCTAATGTCAAACAACATCTGCCTTTGCCGGATCCTTGGGAAAGAATAGGTAAACAGAAATGCCAAATCCAGTCTAAATATCTGGCTGACTGTGCAACCAACCATAATAATTCTGCACAAAATAAAGGTTCTCTCCCAAGAAACATCCCTGTCTAAAGATTGCTGGCAAGTAACCCATGGGTTGATCCTTCACTTGGTACACATACCTGCTTTATCATACTTCGTGGTATTAAAGGCAACCAGCTGGGTTCTCATCATCTACTAAGCTACAAACCATGGTTTACAAAGCCAAGCTTTGTAGTCTAGCAAAACAAGGCACTATCACTGTTCTAACCTGCAACAAATGTCCCAGATGAGTAAAGAACAGAATTTTCCTCTGCCCATTCCAGCCATCAGCTGTCAATATTAAACAACTAATAATCCCCCTCCTTTTTTTTAATTCTATGATATTAGAACTGACAGTTTTTCAATGTGTGATGCCCCTTCCAATTTCAGCATTTTTACAGATAGTTAAAATAACTTCAATCTTGTTGGTTTGTGATACACCTTTTAGGGAGTGTTTTCCCTCTCTTACAATTCCTCCTCCTCCTTACTCTGTTGTACAGTGCTGAGAGTCTAAACATTGGAGCAGATTACCAAAATTGTAAAATGAATGGAGCTACTCACGTTTTCTGTGGGGTGGATGGTGATGACATTATTTGAGTCTTGGAAAAGGGGTAACTAGGTCAGTACCATAAATGTTTGAAATTCCAATAGAAGAGACTCTTTGTATCTCGGGGTTGAACTGTGGGGTCCTTGGTGTTCTCTGAGCTTAATGTTTTGCTTGCAGATGTTTCATGACTCATTTAGAGAACATCATCACTGAAAGCTACTACTTATCAAGAGGCAGAAAATGCTACACACAGACACAATAATGATGTTCACTATCTGGGCAATGAAATGTCTGCAAGCAAAACATCCAGCTCAGAGAGCACCAAGAACTCCCATGGACGTTTTCAGAAAAGTGGATGATTTGCTTGGACTGAGTCTCAGTCTGCACTCACTCTTTTGCACAGCAGCCAGTCTGTCCCATTGGACTCAATGGCGCTTAATCCAAAGAAACCTGGCAGTCTTCATCCAGGAGTTCATAGAGCTTGAGCTGAAAGACACTCACAGGTTCACTGATCAACCTGGACAAGAGAGTATCTCTAGCCCAGGGTTAAATTGTCGAGTTCTTGATGCTCTCTGAGCTTGGTAGTCTGCTTGCAGATGTTTTATTACCAACCAGGTAACATTATCGGAAAGCATCAAGCAGTCCATATACTTAAAATTAACAGAATTTTACTGAGAATGATTTGTAGTAGGCCTGGAGGAATCACACAGTCCCTCGTTTAACCGTGTTTAGTTCAACTATAACATAGTTAAACCACAATACTATAAAACTTAACATATTTTGCTGAAAAACTTCATATATATTGAGCTATGATCACACCGACCTTTACAAATCATAAAGCCTGAGATCCCATTAAGTGAAACCAAATAAGCACTAAAACACTAAGTCAAATCAAAGAAGCTTAGTATAATCTGTCAGCAGGTTGGTACAGTATGCTAAACCAAATGCAAAAAAAGTTAATCTTAGCTTAGAGTCTTGCATGAACTCAGGCAAATGGGGATTATTCAATAAAGAACTATGGTTTAACATAGAAGGTGAACAGGGTAATACTGAATGCAGAGATTCTTTAATTCATGCTTTCTTAAGCAAATAATAATGCTTGTAGTGAACTGTCAACAACACACTAAGCCATGATGGTGTTGGACACAAAAGATCAGGCTTAGATGATGCAGTTCTAGCTGCAGATTTTTTGTGTTATAAGGTAACAGATTTATTGTGTTATAAGGCAGTTGGAGAATTTCTCCAACTGCCCCGAACACCTGCACTCCCAGGATAAGGCTAATGGTCCTCACAAGGAGTTGGACCTGATACTTGTGCATGTGTGGCGACTCAAGGCTAATTCCTCCTGGCTCCATCCTTTCTTCTCCCTCAGATAGAGACCATAGACAGATATCTAGCAAAACAAGTGAAATGGAACAACTTTCCAAGGATACCAACAGATTGTGTCAAGGTGTATACTTCTGCTGACATTTTGGCTCTGTTCTGAATGAAAATCAAACAAAAGTAAACAGCAGGAAGACTGAATATTAAGTATGTTTGCCATTTTGAGTTACTTATGAGGTAATAAAGTGGGATAAAACTGGAATAAATAAAAATATTTGTGATCTTGGCCATTTTCATGGAAGTTTTTAGAATTCACTGCTGATCTGCATTCCGAACCCTGGCAAGATCCCTCAAGAGGGAAGATTAGAAGCACTTGAAATGAAAGCCCTCCACATACACACCAACCTTCTCCAACCTGGGCTCTTCAGATGCTGAATGGCTCCTATACCTCTGGAAGATGCCAGACAGTTCTCCAAGGAAAACTGAAATAGAAATACACTTAATAACTAGTCCTAAAGCCCAGGATCTGCTTATTGTACTGAACTGAAAAAGGACATTATCTAATACTAATCAGAGACATTTCTATTGGTTCTCTCATTTATTTTGATGAAAGAAACTGTGGTTGATTCAAAATATTTTTTTAAGGATGAGATTTTTTATGGGATTCTTAGGACAAATGGCCAAGGAGTGGGTGGGAACAATCAATTCCTATGGTATCATCTTTCTTCCAACTGCAGCCTCCCTGGCTTCTCTCCTTCTACTCCATCTTTTTGCCAAAGGAATTGCCACTCATTTTCAGTCCTTTCAGTCTCCACAAAAAGGAGACAAAGGATTGCTGGGCTCAGTTTAGCCTCATGGTGCACTGCAGCTTGAAATATCCTCCCCAATTGCCTGAAGCCTTTTGAGTCCAGAGAAAGCTCAGATCCGCTAACTGAGAAGACCCACGTTTTATCTCCCTCCAGGAATCTGCTAATCCTTCCCTCTCTTGAGCTCAGTGGGGAGGTTTAACTAATTAAAGGCTTCCAGCAGGTTGAAGGTTCTCTGGTCTTTGGAACCAAATGTCAGAGGCGGATTGCTCATATTTGCTAAAAAATGGCAGATTGCGTCAAGTGCAGTGCTTGGGCATGGGGAGGTGGAGGTCACTGCTGCAACAGTGCATCAGAGCTTATGCAAAGGTAGAGGCAGAGATTTTTTGGAGGGGGGGAGGCTCTAAGAGATAAAATCCAGCCTTTGCAATCCAATGCAATTCAATTTCCACTTCCATTTGGATAATCAATCCGATTGAACTCAAGCATGCCATCAAACTGACTTACTGGGTTCCTCCAGAATTCAGAACTGGTTTGTCTGTGAAGAAACTCAAGCTGTTGAATCCATGTGGAAGCAGCCAATTGAGTTCAGCAGGTTTTGGCAATTGGCCAGTTCAGTCCCAAGATTCAATCCAAGTGCTTCCAAATCTAGTCCTGAAAGCAAATAGTCCCTTCCCTTCCCTTCTTTCATTCACAATCAGTTTGATGTAGTCCTGAATGTGCTGGCTTAGAAACCAGGAGATGGTGAGTTCTAGGACCACCTTAGACATGAAAGCTGGCTGGATGTCTTCAGGCCAGTTGCTCTCTCTCAGCCCACCCAACTCACAATGTGTTGTGGGGAAAATAGCAGGCAAGAATATTAGCTACATTTGCCACCTTGAGTTATATATAGAAAAAGCTGGGATAAAAATCTAATCACCATCATTATTAATTCATTTGATTTATATGTTCACCCATCTCGCAAATGCAATTCTGGGCAGCTCACAGCATATCAAATAATAAAAACCAGTACTGGGAATGAATTAAGCACCAACAATAGTCATTGAAATGAACCCAACCGAAGAACAGAAGAAACACATCCTTAGCTATGCAAGAATTCCTCAAAAAGGTCTTCTCTCTCTTGGTCAACATGATATTATCCACAGATGTACCCTGAGGTGATACCAGCAACTTACGTAGCTGCTCAGGAACTTCACACCAAGCAACCTTGAAGCTCTGAGCAGCTAGGTTGGCTCTAGCTGCTGTGTTAATTCCTTAAAACAGCTTGCTTGTGATGGAAGGTTGTCTGAATTCCCAAGAAGGAGGGGCAAGAAGAGCAAGAGACAATGCAGTTCAGATAGTTGGTATGAGAGGAAGAGGGCGAAGACGGCTCCTCCCAAATAGTTCCCAGAGTATTTGCTTTCTGGTGCAAGTAGTCTGCTTGCTTTAGTTTGGCAAGATTTCTTTCCACAGGAAAGGAACAGTAAAGGAAACTGCTTAGAAGACTCGCAACATGTCTTTCTTGGTTTATGGAGCCTGAGTTCCTCCAAGGTCTTCAGCTGAGACCTTGGAGGAACTTATAAAAATCCTAAATAACAGAAGATTTGAGGGAATGAACCTAAAGTGCTTTGACACAGATATTCTTGCTCCTGAGGACTGGCCATTGGTTAATCCCAAGGGCCATGTTTCTGCTCTGCCTGAATTCCAAACATGGTTCCCATCTTTAAACAATCCAGAAGTTAAAATATAGAGAAAATCCATATATCACTTCTCAACCAGAGCTGCCAATTTTGAGCCAGGAGAAAGAACAGGAGATGGGGCAGAAAGAGAAAAATAGGCGCACCATATGCACCTTCTAATTTCTCACCAGATATTCTGACGCTCATGTGTCACCTCTGCCAGGATTTCTCAGCCTCGGCAACTTCAACTCCATGCTGGCTGGGGAATTCTGGGAGTTGAAGTCCATGCGTCTTAAAGTTGCTGACGCTGAGAAACGCTGAGCTTTGCAGCCGATCAAAGCATCTTATGGGAGAGGCCAAATTTTCTTCAAAGCTGTCCTTCAGTGCTGTAAACAGTGGCACAAGCTGTGAGGATGTGAGCTCTGTAAAAGATTTATAAAGTGAGACAGATCAAGAGAAAAAACTGAAAGTGAAGAAATCAGGAAACAGACTTGGACTTTGACAGTCAGTAATCAATATTGGACATAACAAACGTCACATTTCTGGTATTGCAACCTGCCCGATTCCTTTGCCTTTCCAGATCTTCTCCCAGTATTTGCATGAATTAATGTGAATCCAGTTCCCACACAAGGCATTTGGAAGTATCAACCTCCTCAAAAGAAGGCAGAGTTTACCAAAAAGCAAGGAGAAATAATCCAATGAGGAGTCAGTATAGCCATGGAAAATTGTTTATAATTATTATCTGTTCTTTTTTAAAATAACAGTACTGGGAATCTGTGGTAATTCCAGTAGTATATATTTTTGTTGTTCAGTCGCGCAGTCGTGTCCGACTCTTCGCGACCCCATGGACTGCATTATGCCAGGCCCCCCTGTCT
>JANHZU010009003.1:15973-33674 GCA_032468055.1 Acrochordus granulatus | reverse complement strand
ACATGGACATCACCAGATGGTCAATACCGAAATCAGATTGATTATATTCTTTGCAGCCAAAGATGGAGAAGCTCTATCCAGTCAGTCAAAACAAGACCTGAAGCTGACAGTGGCTCAAATCATGAGCTTCTTATTGCAAAATTTAGGCTGAAATTGAAGAAAGTAGGGAAAACCAGTAGGCCATTCAGGTACGACCTCAGTGATATCCCTTATTAATATACAGTGGAGGTGAGAAATAGATTTAAGGGATTAAATCTGGTAGACCTACCTGAAGAACTATGGACAAAGGTGCGTAACATTGTCCAAGAGGTACTACTAAAACCATCCCAAAGAAACAGAAATGCAAGAAAGCAAAGTGGCTGTCTGATGAGTCTTTTTACTAATAGCTGAGGAAAGAAGGAAAGGGAACGATATACCCAACTGAATGCAGATTTCCAGAGAATATCAAGGAGAGATAAGGCCTTCTTAAATGAACAGTGCAAAGAAAAAGGAAAACAGATTTGAAAAGACTAGAGAGCTCTTCAAGAAATTGGAGATATCAAGGGAACACTTCATGCAAAGACGGGCATGATAAAGGACAAAAATGGTAGGGACCTAACAGAAGCAGAACAGATTAAGAAGAGATGGCAAGAATACACAGAGGAGCCATACAAGAAATATCTAAATGTCCCTGAGAACCATGACTGTATGGTCACTGACCTAGACCCCAGATATCCTGGAATGTGAAAGTGAAGTGGACCTTAGGAAACATTATTAACAATAAAGCTAGCGGAGGTGATGATATTCCAGCTGAATTATTTAAAATTCTAAAAGATGTACTTTGCTGCACTCAATATGCCAGCAAATTTGGAAAACTCAGCAGTGATCATAGGATTGGAAAAGGTCAGTTTGTGTTCCAATCCCAAACAGCACTGCTAAAGAATGTTCAGACTACCATACAATTGCTCTAATTTCACATGTTTATTTCCCAATTTTCCCACTGAGTTACATCTCTCTGCCAAACAGCCACCAGCCGTAAAATAACTGCACAGCCCAGCTTCAGTCAGCCTCTTCTTGTTTCAACTGTTTCCTGGCCATGTGGGCCAGTTGAGGTCCGGCTGCCTTCTGAATCCAGCTGGAAGATGGCTTCTCTGCTGTTGTGAGTATCTCATTTTCCCATTTCTCAAATGGCTTCTGAGAATTGTTGTGGTTGACAATAATGCCCTGAGATCCAAGGCATATTTAATTGCAATTTAAAATATGTAAGCAAGAAGCATATGTGTATCATCATCATTCAATAGTTACAATATTGTAAGAAGAATCGCCTGGGTTCAAAATCCAGGCTGGTCATCTTAAAGGAATACACACATAGGCAAGTTGCTGAAGCAGAAGCAGAGATTAATTCGACAGCATGGCAGTCGAGGTAGCTACAAAATGGGGTCAGAAAAGTAAGTAGTATTTATAGGAAACAGTAGGGTTTTGACAGACAAATGAGGTTTGTTTGCATATACATTGGGTGCAGCCGAAAAAAACAAAACAGATGATCTACTCTAGTTTGCTGATTATCTTGTTTTTTCTTATTAATTGGTGTGTACTTAGGAAGTTTTATTATTTTTAGTGAGTTATGACATTTTTCTTGAAAGTTTTATCCCTTTTGGATTTAATCCTTTTTTTACCCCTTGATTGCTAGTTTACTTGACTGTTGCAATAATGTGTCTTATCTTTTGCAACATTGTTTATTTTGGGGAACTGAGCAATTTAGAGGCACTTGTGGAAGCTTTCTCGATAGAGTACAATTATCAAATAATTCTCACAATACAAACATACTAGAAGAGCTTAGTTTACTGCACCAACAGGAGAACTATTTCCTTTTCTGTGGGGAAGGGGTTGCTGTGGAAAGTAAAGACTGCCTTAAGGCCAGCAGCATCTGGAGGATCTTGCTGCTCCTGTCAGCATGTTTCAAGTTCATCCTTTTTGGTCATTTATGTGATGTCACGATGGAGGAAAAAAAGGGACAACACTGCTTTAAAAAGTCTGACTTCCTTTGCCATCTCCATGGACACCACAGCTTAGGGCCATGTTAGACAGCCATGTTAAAAGGCTGTCTATGCCATGAGCCAGCAAAAATGAAAGCCAGCTTAAATTGTGCTGCCCTCTTTGTTGATCCCCATTTTCTTCAGGACAATGTCCTTATTGCTTCAGTGAGGGAGATGCCAAGGAAGGCAATGGGTGGATTACCCCTGCTTCCTTTCCCCTTACACTGAATGTGTAGATGGGGCAGGAATGAGCAGGTATCCAAGGAGGCTCAGAATGGTTGGATTAGCCACCTGATGAGTTGTTCTGTACCATGGCATGACAATCATGCCATTTCTGAAGAATGGTTGAGTGAGCTTCTTAAAAGAGCTAAACATACATTCGAAAATAGCCCAGCTAGTTTGAAGTGGGAGCGGGCACTTAAAAACAAGCATGCTCAGCCCTTGACCTGGGTGTCAAGTGAATCTCAGTGCTTGCAGCCAGGGGCTATGGCTTGCAGCTCCTGCAAATAGCCTGTACAGTAGTTAAAAGAGAGCCAGAGTAGGCAAAATCGTACTGTTCCCCCCCAGCAGTAAAAATTCAATCACACAAATCCTTGTCAATAGAAGCAGCAAAAAACTTCGTGAGAGAACAAGCAATCACAACTGCTGGAATTGCTTTTTTTCTTAGTTTGTAACAACTTTCTGGACAGCACTGGACTAGGTACTCACACAAGGCCTTTCTCAAGGCAACAGTGTCTGCGGTAGGGTGGGGTGGGGGTCAACAGTAATCAGATGGAGTATGGAGCATTGTGATGCAAAGGCCAATCGTTTTACACATGCCGAAGTCATTCTTTCTGCTGCATGCCAGTTTTGACTGGCAGATGTATGCTGCTGGTGCTTCTCTTATCTTTAAACAATTTGCTTGGCTCAGATCAGGGTTGTCCAACCTTGGCAAGTTTAAGAGGTGTGAACTTCAACTCCCAGAATTCCTCAGTCAGCAGAGCAGAGCTATCTGAGGAATTCTGGGAATCTTAAGTCCACACCTCTTAAACTCACCAAGGCTGGACACCCCCTGACATAGTGGAAACTTGGTCACTTAAAAAGAAGAAAGCAAATGCACAAATACAGGAGAGATACTCGGCCCAGAAATAGTACAGTTGCAGTTGATGATGAGCCATCTGTAAGAGGGAAGGTTTAGTCTGGAGAATTCTGGGACTTGAAGTTCGCACAGCCGAAGGTCGCTCAAGTTGAGAAACGCTGACTTAGACCGCGCAGCAGAGCCTTCCATGCCAGGCGGAGCATGTAAAATGAAGGCCCAAGGATGATTTCAGGGCGTTGGGTTTGCCCGCATCGTTGACGTCCATGACAAGGAAAACGGAGAAGCTCTCCCAGCGGGTGTCAGGAGAAACGGAGCCGCAGCCCAGAGGGGCCACGCAGCCGCTCCGTCCGCGTCGCCCTGAAACCAGCCGGCTCTAGATCGCCACCAGAGGGCGCCCCTCCGCCTCCCGCCGCCCCTCCACTGCGCAAGGAGGCTCGCGATGCGGTCCCCTTGGGGAGGTCGGCGGGGACGCGCGCGGCGCCTCATCCCCAAGGTTGGAGGCGCTCGGGGCGCTGGCTCGGTTGGCATCTTAAACTTTAAAACAAGGGCAGGAGCGGAAAAGAACGGCTGTCGCGGATTTGCGACTCCTTAGAAGCAAACCTGGAGGAAGCAGACGATCGCATGTGTAAATCCGTCGCGCCGTAGGCTCGGCGACTTGGAGAAGTCGGAACCGCAGCAGGTTCCGATCGGGGCTAAACCGGGGGAAGTTTGCTCCGAGGATCGATTTCCTCGCTCGCGTCTTTTATGGTGCTTTCGTACCGTACTGATGCCGGGAGGACCACGGGCCAATGGGCGGAAGGATGGCTTCCGTCGTGGGCGGGCGTTAAGAAGGGCTTGATCAGGCGCACGACTCCGAGGGGCTGGTGCCCGATGCCCTCGCAAGGGGAGGCGTACCGCGGCGGAGCCGGCAGGCTTCATCTTCTGGACGATCCTCTTCCCAGACCGTTGGAAAAACAATGCCCCTGTTGGCAGAAGGGGGCTTGGCTTATTGCATTGGCATCACCTTGCTTTGTCTAAGAGAGCTTGCGGCTGAGGATCCGGGATGGACAGGTAAATGTTGGGATCTGCTGTGAGCTGTACAGTACATGCTAGTATTATAACGGGGAAAAGCAATTACGGTGCTAGCGCTTCAGCTGAGTAGCATCTGATCTATTCAAGCAGAGCAATTTAATTATGAGTGCAAGTCTCCTCAGTACTGGAAGACAGTGTTTGCCCTTTCTTTAGATGGTACCATTATTAAGTAAAAGGGTATTTAGCAGGAAATAAATGCCCTCAGCACTGGGGCCTGGAACAAGTACAATATATTTACATGTCTGGTAAGAGGAAATGTAAGGTGTGTGGTTGGTTTAATTTTCTTCATAACTCCATAAGAATCTGTGCAAAAATAATAGGTATAGAACAAAGCAGAACTGCTGGTCCCCTTCTCCTTATTGTGCTTTTATTGGTACTGTAATTGTTCTGCTCCCAAGAAAGTTTAATCCAGAAGCATTGCATTTGTTTGCGAAAAGATGTTCAACAGGTATGCCCAAGAGAAATAGAATTGCTGAATTTTTTTCCAAAACAACACCCATAATCTGGTGTCAGTAAGACACAGAGCGATAATATACAGCAGCTGTAATTAAGAGTTTCAGCCTCCAGTTGGATAAAATGTAGAAGTTTTTAATTTTAGTTTAATTGGAAAGGTATAAGTACTCTCTAAAGAGCCAATGCAGAGTCTTAAAATGTCAACAATACTGATGATGTTCTTTGAAAAAATATATTAAAAAATGAATAAAGTCAGCAATCCATTCACCAGGTAGAATAGTTTCCCCTTGATCTGGGGAAGAGGAATGAGCAGTTTACCTGTTGTGCTTCATTTCACTGTAGCAATTGGTATTGTGCACTATGATAGACATGCCACTTCCACTCTGCTCCCCAAGGCTATTTTTTAAAATATATTCCCTTCCCTCCTTTGAGAAGTTTTCAACCAAATGAAATGGAGAAGAGGCTACCACTTCCCTGTTATAGCTTAAATGACATATGGAGATGTTTCTTTTCCAACCAATTGCAGACTCATCAGATGGGAAAGTGTCAAGTATGAAAGGGAATCTGTTCTGGAGATGGGTGGGGAGGATCCTCCAGAAGGTCTACCACATGTCCTCAAAGCTTTCCTGCATGGATAGGAGGGATAAAGCAGAAGAGGAACCTAATCAGGACAATGAAACCATGGTCCCAACAGAACATCTGGCCATCATTGTGGATGAACCAGAGGAATGGGTTGAAAAGCACTGTGTTTCCAACTAGTTTATTCACAGAAATTGAGCAAGTTAAGGCTGCAGTGAAGAACAAGCATATATCACTCATGAAAAGTATCTTTATTTATATCCCTCCTTCATTATTTTTATAAGTAACCCAAGGCAGCAAACATACCTAATATTCCTTCCTCCTCTTATTTTCCCTGCAAAAACAACCTGGTGAGGTGAGCTGGGCTGAGAGAGAATGACTGATCCTAAAGTCACCCAGCAAGCTTTCAAACCATTTACTGGTTTCTGCTCAGCACCTCAATCACTACACCAAACCTATAGTGTTGACAAGAAAATTGATGATTAAGTAAGCACCTTCAGTTTTAATCAAATTTATAAAATAACAATTTTGTATAGTGAAATTAACTAAAATTGTTCAGGACTTCTATGAATATCAAGAAGGTTCAAAGGACTGAAATCATGTAAAGGTCTAACATGTAAGAGAAAGTCTAAAATGAAGTTGCTCAGATAAAATGAATATGCAGGTGAAATAAAAACCTGGAAACTCAATGTAAAAGTATCTGCAGCTAAAGCAGATCCATGTTACTTTGGTACTGTACCTCATGGAAATACTATGCCAATTTTCCTAGATTAAACTCAGTGAATTCATTTGCTAACATGTGGCAAA
The DNA here is from genome assembly GCA_032468055.1 of Acrochordus granulatus. Classification (NCBI taxonomy): domain Eukaryota; kingdom Metazoa; phylum Chordata; class Lepidosauria; order Squamata; family Acrochordidae; genus Acrochordus; species Acrochordus granulatus. The sequence goes on along the minus strand of JANHZU010009003.1, from coordinate 27,671 downwards.
TCTATAAACTCTTCTTTGCTGCCCCATATGTCAACTTCAAAGCCAAATACTTCAAACTTATTTTTGAAATGAATTTTAAAAAGATATGTATAGAAAGAGAAAGAGAGTTTTTCAAGTGCTAACAAACATTTTGTTTCATAATAGACTTAGCATTTGAAGGGGAGGAAGACCAGTCCCTGGAAGGATTTGTAAAGGAACAAAAAGAAAAACAATTTTATTCACAAGTGGTATATATTATACTCTCTAAAATGGCACGCACCCATGAAGGAATTAGAAAAAAATGATATAAAGGTTGACATTTTTGTAGGTGAGGGGTAGGTGGAGTAGTCATAATGGCTAGACTTAAGATAAACCACTATTTATCTGTCATTTAGCTGTGGTTTGCAGCCCATTTTTCCAGTCTTGGAAATCCCCAGCCCAGGAAATAGTCACAAATGCTTTATCACTTTGCTGCATGTTGATACCAGTTGATTCAGCAACTGTTCAAAGTTATAATAGCACTGAAAAAGGAGACTTACAACCTGTCTTTGAAGATGAAGCCATTGCAGTGATCCTTTGGTCACATGATCACAATCTGCATGTTTGACAACTGGTGTGTATTTATAATAGTTGCAATGTCATGCGGGCATGTGATCGCCATTTGCGACCTTTCCAACCACTTCTGACAAGCATAGTCAATGGGGAAGCCATCTGGAGGTCACAAGTCATAGTTGTGTGATGTTGCACTTAACAAGCACAGGTAACTGATTGAACGACTGCAGTTGGAACTGGTGTCATAAGTTGGCACAATTATGTGATGTTTCATTTAACCACTATGCCTTTTAGTGACAGGTTGCGGGTTCCAACTGTGGTTGGTAAATGAAGACTACTATACTCAACCGTTTATACCCAAACACAGATGAAAAAAATGCCAATTTTTCTTATTATACTATTTAATAATATAGCCGATGCCCTGATATGGAAGGATGGATAAGCAGCAAAGAAAGCCCTGCGCTTTTTCTCCTATTTGTACCTCCCTACCTTCTCTTGGTTAGTCCTGGCTGCAGTTCCCTGCATATTTTGGCTCAGGACTGCTTGAGATGGTTAGGGAAGGGTGTAAGTAGTGTCACTGCAAGGAATAGCAGAGCAAAGATACAGCCAAGACAAAATATGGTAAAAATGATAGAAGCTTAAGATAAAAGTTGTACTATTTTCAGGATAATATTCAGGATAAAAGTAGTAACACCTAGAGCTCTAGAAAAGTAGAAATAAGAAAATAAGGCTTACATCAAAAATAGGATAAAGAACTGAGTATATTGGGAATGCATTTGCTTCATCAGAAAGCTAGTACAGTACCAGCTTTTTTTTGGAGTAAATAACTTTCTTTTGTAAACATTTTAATAACAAAAGACTCCTATGTGTAGAAATTGTTTCACTTCCTGTCTGACTGTTACCATCACCAAACTGAGCCAATGATGACAGAAGATTTTATGTTTTATGCAGGTCAATACAGTACTTATGTTCCCCTGCTCCCAACAATGACCAGCAAAACATACAGATAATGTTTTGGAATAGCCTTTCTAATCATGGTTCCCATATCAGTGGAGACAGACCTTAACTAACACACTAATAGTCACTCCAAAGTATGTTCATGGGCGCATATCTGAGCATCAGCTTCTCCTCTCTTTCTATGAAATACTTATGATCAATTTAGAAATAACAAAAGTTATAAATAGCATTAAACATACATACAAAAAGTATAATTCCTCTTTCTGATGAAAAAAACTAGTGCCTAAAGATGATACTTGAAGGTTCTGGTTTTGTACTTAGGGATCACATGTCATGAGAAAAAGGAAACAAATTAGGTATATTCTGAAGGAGCAAGAAGAGATTTTGAATAAATGATGAACAAAAGATGGAAAAGGGGGAAAATGTAGTCTAGCTTGTGCATTTTGAGAGGGTCCTTATACAGCTGAAACCTAACAGACAAGTAGAGATGGGAAGGAATAGCTTATGCCCAAAGATCACCAGTATCTGTTCAGCCTATGAGTCTTCTCAAAATTAGTAGGCACTGATCACAAGACATTGGAGCTTGGCCATCAGGACAGTGGCCTGTCAACACAAAGTGCAAAAGAAAATGTAACTCTTAAGATCCCAAAATCTAAATCAGATGCCCCAAGGGTAGAGAGAAAATCAACCTACATAAAATCACAAAGAAACACAGATTTAACAGGACTGGAAGACAGGACCTGAAGACTATGAAGGAAAACAGGATGATAGGGATAAAGCAACCTAACATGAATGGCAGGGGATTGAGCTAGATTTAGGAATCTGATACAAGGCAAGGTGATCTACGCCAATCTAACAACAGTATCAGAAGATTCAGTATATAGATTTAGAAGGAGCAACTGAAGGAGAGTCAAGCAAACAAATTTAGTTGTGCTTCTCTAAAAATGAACCATAAATCAAGCCAACATGAGTTTCTGACACTTTTATCTTTCCAATATTTATAAATATGCAGTCTGGTCAGATAACTTCTGTTGTGGGACCTATCCAAATAAATAGAATGAAGATGGATTATTTGAAAAACTTATTAGAGTTTTTCTAAAAATAAAGGATAATGCTGAAGGAAGTAAGAAATATCCAGTGTGATAAAAGTTACCGTTGTCTTAATGGATCACAAATGATGGCTTTTTCTTGGATGACTTTTACAAGGTTCATAATAGATCTTTGAGCAGTTCCTTATATTTCTCCAGAAATGAGGAATTCAGCCACTCCCCAGATGCCTCATGAAATTATAATCCCTCAGTGGAAAGCAAATGCAAACTTGGGCAATGACAAGGTAAGTTGCTAAATTCGATTTCTAGCAAAGACTCTGCTTTCTGATGTTTCTTCCAGATACTCATTCTCCTCTTGATCTGGTCATGGCTTGAAATTTGGATGCTCTGATACTAATAACTTCCTCTTATAAGAAAGAACCAATCTTTGCTAAAATTTGTTGAAATTTTAAAACTTTGTTCTTCTCATGGATTTCTTGGGGGGGGGTTAAAAAAAGTCAAGATGGCAGTTGAAAATTTGTGATTAAAGCTCCTTTTTACACCATTGTGCATGTGACACATATAAAGGAAAAGGGAGTTGATCGTGCAGGTACTGCCCCCATCTTGACTTTTTAAACCCTTCCCATGGATATCCCTGCTTCTTCTTCTAAATATATATCAGATTGAGCTGAATCCAAAGTGAGTTGAATTGAAGAGTTCAGAATATGTCTAGATCAAAGCAGGGTTTCTCTATAAATTTGAATCTAAGCCCTTTATTAATGATGTGGAAGAACAGGAAGGATACCTAAAACTATTGATCCATTTTTTCTTCCAGTTCATAAGCTAAGGAAAGCACCAGGATGAAGAACTGCCCAAACTAGCAAAGTAACTTTAAACAGTTCATGATTCTTTGTCATTCTCCAATTGCTGCACTTACATCACTGAAATCTGGCAAATTATTACCTGGATCGTCAGTGGACAGAGTGCACATTTAAGCTAGTGGCTAAGGTATTGGAGTAAGAGAAGAAGACCTACATTCTAGTCCTGGCTTAGACACCAAGCCAGCTGGGTGTCCTTGGATCAGTCACTCACTCTCAGTCCTAGGGAGAAAGTAATAGCAAACCATTTCCAAAAATGTAACCAAGAAAACTCCATGGACTTGTCCATGTAGTTCCTTAGAGTCTAACTAATCAGAAGATGAAAAAGAAAAACATTGAAAATTACAAAAAAGGAAGAAAGACACAGCTGACAGCCCTCCTGAAAGTGAATACAATTGTATAATATAACATATAATCTTGTGAAAAAGAAAGTACACCCTCTGAGTTCTATGGTTTTACATATCAGGACATAATAAAAATCATCTGGTCCTTAGCAATTCTTAAAAATAGGTCAATACAATCTCAGATGAACAACAACACATGACATATTACACCATGTCATCATTTAATTTATGAAAAGAAAGCCAAAATGCAGAAGCCATGTGTGAAAAACTGAGTACACCTTACTGCTTCCCTAGGTATGAAGAAGCTAAGGAGCAGCCAGGTGCTGCTAATCAAGCATCCTTGATCAATTGATCATCAGCAAGTGTGACTACCTCTATAAAAGCCAAAGTTTTATGAGTTTGCTGGTCTTCAGTATTGAGATTTATGTGAACATAATGCCAAAGAGTAATGACATCAACAATGATGTTAGAGAAGCAATTGTTGCTGCCATCAATCTGGGAAGGATTAGAAGGCCATTTCCAAATAGTTTGAAGTCTATCGTTCTTCACTAAGTAAGGTTATTCACAAGTGGAAAACACTGAAGACAGTTGCCAATCTTCCTAGGAATGGACGTCCCAGCAAATTCACCCCGAGGTCACCCTGTGCAATGCTCAGAGAAAAAAAATCTAAGAGTTGCATCTCAGTCTCTTCAGGCCTCAGCACATTCAATGTTAAATTTCATGACAGTACAATTTGAAAAAGACTGAACAAGTATGGTTTGTTTGGAAGGGTTGCCAGGGGAAAGCCTCTTCTCTCTAAAAATAACACCACAGCATGGCTTCGGTTTGCAGAGTTGCATCTGAACAAAGCACAAGGCTTTTGAAACACTGTCCTTTGGACCCAAAGTGGAGATCTCATACCAACTGTCATGCATGGTGGTGGAGGGGTGATGATTTGGGCTTGTTTTGCAGCCACAGGACCTGGGCACCTTGCGGTGATTTGAGTCAACCATGAACCCCTCTGTCTACCAAAGTATTCTAGTGTCAAATGTGAGGCCATCTGTCTGAGACCTAAGCGTGGCCGACATTGGGTCATGCAACAGGACGATTATCCCCAGCACACCAGCAAATCTACAACAGAATGGCTGAGAAAGAAAAGAATCGAGTTGCAATGGCCCAGTCAAAGTCCAGACCTCAACCCAACTGAAATGCTATGGTGGGACCTCAAGAGAGCTCTGCATAGACAAATGGCCACAAACCTCAATGAACTGAAGCAATGTTGTAAAGAGTGGGCCAAAATTCTCCCACAGTGATGTGAGAGACTGATAAAGTCACACAGAAAACAATTACTTCAGGTTATTGCAGCTAAAGGTGATTCTACAAGCTATTGAATCATCAGCGGTACTTAGTTTTTTACACATGGCTTTTCCGTTTTGGCTTTCTTTTTGTAGACTAAATGAGACATGGTGTAATATGTCATGTGTTGTTGTCCATCTGAGGTTGTATTGGCCTACTTTTAAGAACTGCTAAGGACCAGATGATTTTTACTATGTCCTGATACGTAAAGCCATAGAACTCAAAGACGGCGTACTTTCTTTTTCACGTGACTTACATAGGTTATAGTTTGATAGAACAGAAAGGCATTTTATGGTTAATAAATGAATTGTAGCACATACCAATCAATATATCATATGAATTAACTTAATATAAAGTATATAATGTTACAGTTAACATATTAATCAGATTAGAAATGAAGGAGGGGAACGTGTGGTTTTTTGGCTGGAGGGCTTGTGGAAAGATTCCCATGCAGAGTTATGTCAGGAATGTTACATGAAAGTGTGTTTTCTTTTTCCCTTTTCCTCTTTTTTCCCCTTTTCTCTCTTTTTCCCCCTTTTAAATTTTCTTTTATATTGTGTATATTGTTTTGTCATCATGTGTTGATTTATTATGTATTTTATGTTTTGTTTTGTTACATAATTTGTTTTTGTATGCTGTTGAAAATTAATAAACATTTTTAAAAAAGGAAAGCAGAAGCAAATCAGTTCCTTCCAACTATAATATGGTGCACTTGCATAATGTTTTTTGAAAATCTAATGAAGCAGACTTGATCCCCTCACAAGTAATAAATATGCTGACAAATAACGCAAACCTGCTGAGAAACCATTAAAAAAAAGGCAGTCCTGTTTGAAAACCAAAATACAAGGTGTCAATATATGTGGCATACTCTTACATTTACTTAAATATGTACATATAACACACGTGCATGCATATGCTCTGTTTTTCATATACAGGTGATCCTCGCTTAACATCCTTCCTGTTTAGCAACCATTTGAAGTTACGACAGCACTGGAAAAGTAACTTTAGGACTGGTCCCCATGCTTGTGATCATTGTTGCATCCTTGCAGTCACATGGTGTTTTGCAGGCAGTGGGCATTTACAACCATCGCAGTGTCGTGTGGTCATGTGATCGCTATTTGTGCACTTTACAGCCACCTTCCAACAAACAAAATCAATGGAGAAGCCGGCAGCAAAAGCCAGCAGCCAAAATTAAAAGCAATAGCCAGCAAAATATCGAAATCAGCAACCTAGTGAGGTTGATGTATTCACAGCAGTTTTGAATAAATATTGCAGGTACTTCTCGACTTACACCTATTTGTTTGACAACTCTTTGAAGTTACAACGGCCCTGAAAAAAGTGACTTACGGCTGGTCCTCATGTTTATTTCCATCCCAGCATTCTCACAGTTGCATGATCGAAAATTTGAGCACCTGGCAACTGGCGTGTATATACAGTGGTTGCAGTGCCCAAGGGTCATAGGCAGACATTCCTATGCACAGGTGTTCATCAGTAAAGAAACCTCTTTGACCATTTCTTGGAGCTGTTCTGGTTGCTTGCGCCTCACAGTTGGGGCCAGAGTTTCCACTGCTCAGCAAAGTGGCTGTTAAATGAGTCATGACGTCAATGCCTTGGCTCATCATGGAGCCTAGGCTGGAATGTCTTTTAACTCCCCTGTTGGGGCCATCTCTCCTTCAGTCAGTAGTTCCACCACACCAATCATGATTGTAAATCAAGGACTACCTCTATTGGTAGGTCCACACTTGGGTCCAACAGAGACATTGTTTCCTGTGCCTAAGTCAAGGCCAAAAGAAACCTGGAAGTCATGGAATTCATGTCTACCCATTTATCGGTCATATTGCTTTTCCCAATTATTATCTGTTCATTGCGTTACTTTATAAACCTCATACTTGTGCATCCAAAGTAACTTCTTAGCCATCTCATCAAGTGATTGCCCAGATCATACACAGGGATAACCGTTGATTCTTGCTTACAGAACTGACTTTGTATACAAGACTCAGGTAGGGTAAATTAGTAATACTCATTGGATTCAACTTCTCTTCATTTTTTATTGCTCCAGGCCTCAGGCCAGTGTCCAGAATTCAGTCCTCCCCAGTTATTTCCCGCAAAAAAACAAAACTCTGCAGGGAGCAGGATGGTGTGAGATCACTCAGTTGTTCGGACTGTATGGTAGCGCCAGCAGAAAATACAGCCAGCAGGGGGAATGTCATTTCCTTTCCTGTGAGGGGGCAGTGTGCCTCGGTTCAAACATCCTTTGAATTTCATCTGTGACTGAATCTTGCAGAGAAGAGGATGGGGAGGATGTGGTAGCCTTGTGTCTCATACAGGAAAGAGTATTGTTATTCTGTTTTTGTTTTTCTTGAATTCAGAGTCGTAACGTAGATTGCCTAACAAGGGCATTGCATAGGGAACTGTCACGCCGGGAACTCTATCCACCTCTCTGTCCTGGGGGCAAGCGAGACATGGGGGCAGCCTGCTGAACTTACGGGAAGGGGGAAAAATGTGCCGAATGTATCCAATGGAGTATGGGCGCCAGTGCTGCCAATCTGAAGACTCAGCGGTTATTACCTTCTCCTTCCACATGGCATTTCAGCATTTCAGCAATTTGACTGAATGAACATTAGAAGAAAATCTAAGAGAAAAAAATCCTGGTGGATAAAACAAAGAATTCCTCCATGGTTGTAATTTGAGGAGGCCCAAGGTATTTCTACTGTAACCTCTCTATTGATTTGTCTTTCCTTGCCTCAATTTAATCCCAAGAAAAGGAACAATTCCTATGGGCTTTTGGCATCTTGGGAAGAATGAATTGAGACAGCCTGCAACTGAAAAATGCAAAGATTGTAACTAGGGAAAGAACAGCAACAGCAGAGACATAAAATACCCTTTAAAATGAAGCAGAAAACAAGCATCTTTTGAGAGTGGAGGCATTTCCAAGGAATTGGAAATGTATGAAACTGGCACAATATTAATGAAAATGAACCAAATAACCCAGAACAGATGGAGGATAAATAAAAAGAATATAAAGAAGCTAAAATTACCAGCCAATATTCTACTTTATCCAAACAAAGGAGGTCTCCTCTAATGTATTAAAACAAAAACATCCAAAGGCTTTGTGGAAGAAAAGGATTGTGGCATGGCCAGAAAGCTTTCTGTAGAATTTGAATCTGTAAACATTTAGGAAACTGTTGCATTTGGAGGTTTTTATTTATTTATTTGGATGTTGTATCTGTAGCCATTATCTGTATTTGCCCACAGGATCTTTGGTTTTGATGCAACGTCATCTGAGAGGACAGGGCCAATTATTTAGATGGTTTTTGAGATTGGAAAAATACCTGTGTTCAATTCTGTGGAGGATTAATCATCTATTTAGCCTTTATTTTCAAGAAAACCACAAAATTATGTTAGGGGAAACAAGTGATTTGCTCTCAACTGTTATCAGTATGGTCTTGTGAAAAACGAGCTGGAGGACTGCATGTGGGCCTCATTTTTCTATCCCAGATGAGAAGTAATAATTTAACATTGCAAAGAGAAAGCAGAACCTAGTCCATGCTAGGGTAATTAATTTATTTTATTTATTTATCGTATTTGTATTCCCCCAACCTCAGGAGCGACTCTAGGTGCTAGTGAAGAAGGCCCTCATAACATACAGCTCTTCTGTTCCTCACAGAGGACTATCTTCCCTGTGCCCTGTCACAGCTAGAAAAGGGTAGAAAAGAGAATGCAAAATACAAATACTGTCTAGAAGTTGCAATGTCTTGTAGAGTGTCCTACTAAGAGGGACTACAGGGGACAGATTTGTGTAATTATGGAAAACAGTGAAGGTAAGAGCAAATATTTAATGATATAATTTGGGTTATAGGAACAAAATTGCTCATTCTTTCTGTTCATTGACAGTCTAGATTCCTTATGTCCAATGCATATGCTGGCAAGGATATGCAGAAGAAGGAGACAATGGCTTATTATTTTGTTCACATTTGTTGCAAGGCTCTTGTTTGGTTCCTCAGCTCATAGTTGACAGTTATACGAAAGATCACACTCATTAGCCAACTTCCCCACAGATGTAGCAAGAGCCATTAACTTCTTTTTCAGAACCTGCTTCCAGTAACTGTTACAACAAGAGTCCATGTTAATTTCCTTTTAAGACAAATGGTTTCTTTACAGCTCACCATGTTGCATGTCCATGTACTGAGATTTCTTTATATTGTTTTGAACTTGAACATAAAACAGTTGTGAAGGAAGAATCGGTTTTGGGCAAGTTCAGAAAAAGGGTGTATACCAAAAAGCTGCTTTTTTCTGGCAATATAATTTTAAATTAAGGTAGTTTAAGTCTCTGGAAATGTTAGTGGCAATTGGAGAAAAGGAAATTCTTCAAATAGCAACATCTGAAACTAAAATGTTTTAATGATCTCTTGAAGATATTGAGAGGTATGTCAAGGGAAAGATTAGACCTGAATATAACAAAGGTGGTATCAAAACGCTTGGTGGCATTTCAAGAGACCCACTTGCTAGATGAAGGCCATTTGGTTTGGCCTCTTTTTCCGGAAGCCACTGAGTCATCAGACTGGTATCAGCCAGAAAGTATTGTACAGAGGTAGATGGATACGCATGGAGAACCATAGAGAAGAAGGCCACTTCGACTATCATGTCCTCTCCACTGCTCAATAGAGCAACCCAGACTGAAACATCTCTAACAGAAAGCATCTAATCTCAACTTGAACACATCTGGTGAAGGGGAACCTCCACCTCTCTGGGTAACTGTTTCACTGTCAAGATGCTTGTACAGTTAGGAAGCATTCAGTCAGAATCTCCCCTGCTGCAACTAGCATAGTTGTAGCTGGCATTGCTCTGCCTGGCCAAGATTCCTGCCTCTTCCAGGCTTGCATTCAATACAGTTGAGCTGGAACGCAGGATTTTAATTCCACGTTCAACAACGTTGACTCCAAAAATAATTTTCTCACTGTTTTGTTAGTTATTTTGTTTCTGCTTTTATTATAATTCAGTGTACCATTTGAAAGTGCGGTATAGGGCAGTGAATATCAGCATAATATCAACTGATCAAGAATATCAGCTTATCAGTAGAAATAAGGGAGAGTGTGAATGCATTGTCTGAACTTGGCTTGCTCTGAAATTTTAATCCTGGGCACACGATTGCTTACCCAGGTAGCAAACAGATGAGTGCATGTACGCACAAGGCTTTAACTACCATTCAGTATATGAACACGTATTGGTTTGGTAACTGTTAATTTTTGTATTCTGTGTAGCATCCCTCCAGAGCAGAACTCAGGATAACAGTTGAAGGAAGAAACTTCATTGTGGATGTTGAGAAGAACGAGTAAGTACTTGACATCTTATCATTATAAAGGAAGATATAAATGGTTGGACAGTGCAATTCTTCATACTGAATCTCCAAACATTGCTCTGGGGCACAATGCAGCTCCACAATATTGTGAAGCAGCTGCGACCACTCCCAGGATTTCAGAGCCCTGATAAGTGTATTTAAATATAGAAGCTTCCAGTTCTTTAGGATCCAAGTAACTACCCTAAAGCACTGACATGCATGTTTAAATATATTTATGTATTTGTTACATTTGTATGCCGCCAAAATCCGAAGACTCTCGGTGGCTAACAACAATAAAACAATACGATTAAAACACTAAAATAAAATAAACCCATTAAAAACCAAACCATTAAAACAATAAAAAATATATAGAGCAGAGAAAAGTTTGGGAGGGGCTGTAATATCTTCCGTCACTGATAATATGCATGGGTTATTTCACATTCCCCCTTTTCCCTGAAGCTTCGCTACCGTGCATTGGTAAGTGGTGCCTGGCTGTATTATAACTGCAAACAATAATACATGGTATTTATTACTGTAAAATATATGGTAGCTATTGTATAGTATTTGCATGTCAGAACAAAAAGCTGGCATTTTATGTCCTCGGTAATGAAAATTAGTATGAATTCTAGTGTATTGAATGCAAGTTAGTACGAACCTGCATTTGTGTTTTTAAAAAGAAATAAAGAAGCGGTAAATAGGCTGGCATTTGGACAACGATGGAATAACATTGAGAGCATTTAATCTAATTCAATTATGAAGTCTGCATCTAGCTGCCAAACTCTCCCACCACAGAGAGAATTTTCCATCCTGTTTCCGAGTGATTTGGATCTACATCCTACTGTAAACATACTGTCTGACCATCTGCTCTTACATTTCCAGCAACATTTCTGGGTTGACTAAAGTGATACAGGCAAAGGCACTGATGCAGCAGAACTGGAAGAACAGGATCATGAGCAAACATGAGCCACTCCACTAGCATGGAGGAAGATGACATAGCCACCAGATGCCTCCTGGGAATTAGCAGTGCTCTCTCCATGCACAGCTTGCTCTCAGCGGGCGAGCAAAACAGAATATCTGTCTTTACTTCCCCAAAAGGCCCACCATTCATCCAAACAGACACGCATAGCCATTCAGCTTTGGAAGGGACTGAAAGAGGCAAAAGAACTGGACTCATTTATGCACATAACTACTATGAACTTAACCTTGTCAGATTTCAAGCGTTCTCAGCATTAGTCATTTAGTTTTTTTGCCAGTAGAAATTATTACAGTTAATTTTTATTATATCCC
>JANHZU010009001.1:14930-25164 GCA_032468055.1 Acrochordus granulatus | reverse complement strand
CAAGGTTATGCTCAAAATACTACAAGCTAGGCTTCAGCAGCATGTGAACTGAGAAACACCAGATGTACAAGCTGGGTTTTGAAGAGGCAGATGAACTAGAGATCAAATTGCCAACATTCTCCGAATTATGCAAAAAACATTATAGAAAATTCCAGAAAAATATCTACTTCTGCTTCATTGACTACGCTAAAGCCTTTGATTGTGTAGATCACAAGAAACTGTGGCAAATTCTTAAAGAGATGGGAGTACCAGACCACCTTACCTGTCTCCTGAGGAACTTGTATGTGAGTCAAGAAGCAACAGTTAGAACCGGACATGGAACAATGGATTGGTTCAAAATTCGAAAAGGAGTACGACAAGGTTGTACATTGTCACCCTGCTTATTTAACTTATATGCAGAGTACATCATGCAAAAAGCTGGGCTGGATGAATCACCAACTGGAATTAAGATTACTGGAAGAAATATCAACAGCCTCAGATATGCAGACAATACCACCCTAATGGCAAAAAGTGAAGACGAACTAAAGAGCCTTTTGATGAGGGTGAAAGAGGAGAGTGCAAAAACTGTCTAGAAAATCAACATTAAAAAAAACCAGGATCATGGCATCTGATCTACCACTTCCTAGTTAATAGAAGGGGAAGAAATGGAAGCAGTGGCAGATTTTTCCTTCTTGGGCTCCAAGTTCACTGCAGATGGTGATTGCAGCCATTAAATTGAAAGACTCTTGCTCCTTGGGAGGAAAGCTATGGCAAACCTAGACAGTATATTAAAAAGGAGAGACATCACCTTGCCAACTAAGGTATGTATAGTCAAAGCTATGTTTTTTCCTGTGGTAATGTATGGCTGTGAGAGCTGGACCATAAGGAAGGCTGAGCATTGAAGAATTGATGCCTTTGAATTGTGGTGCTGGAGAAGATTCTTGAGGGTCCCTTGGATGGCAAAGAAATCAAACCAGTCAATCTTACAGGAGATCAACCCTGATTGCTCATTGGAGGATACTGAAGCTGAAGCTCAAGTACTTTGGCCACATAATGTACATTATGAGTACATTATAACTCATTAGAAAAGATGGTAATGCTGGGAAAGACTGAAGGGAGAAGGAGAGGGGGATGGCAGAGGATGAGATGGATAGATAGCATAGTCAGTGGGATGAGTGTGGGCTTGGGAAGACTCCAGGAGACATTGAAGGACAGGGAGGTCTGGCATATTGCATTCAATGGGGTCAGGAAGAGTTGGACATGACTACGCAACTGAACAACAACAATTTTTTTTTATTAGATTAAATTTAAAACGAAATTTCAAGCATGTACAGCCTATTTCTGTATCTGATGATGGTATCTACACCCCTAGCATTCAGAAGTATTCTTGAGTGTTAGGAACGTAGGTGACAAAAAGGAAATGTGGGATTTCCATTAACTGACAGCCAGAATGCCAACAGTAGGTTATTAGTGGTTACCTGTTGGATTAAGAAAAATGATATAAGATCTGAATGATGCTGGGAAATCCACTACAACCAAAGCAACAAGTCACTCCCATTCTGTGATTCAAAGCCTACTTGAAATTGTTTAGATTTAAGTTCTCCAAGAGAAGTTTATATCTGGCACCATTTACAATGTGAAACTCTTTACTGAAGTGGATAGCCCTCATGGTTGAGACTCATTCTGGAAGCAATTTAGTTTTAGGAGAATGATCTTTAAAGCTGTTGCCATCCTTGGAAACCACTGTTTCTTCCTAACACATATGCCCTAATAAGTTTAGTTAACTGTCCTAGGCAAGTTCTCCTTTTGCAGATAAACATGGAACAAACCAAGATCCCAACCATCTCAGTGGAAAGCTCATTTGTTCTTTCAAGATTTCTGAAGTGTAACCTAGAATCATCTGACTTCTGCTTAAGCTGCCAAATCCTTCCACAGACTCTAAAATCCTGAGGAGTGGAACTTCCTAAATATACACATATCCAAGCTCTTCTTTGCTAAAGAGAAATGATTCTCATATCTCAAAGTGACAGCCATATCAAGAATTCACAGTGACCTATTCATTACATCCCTAGTCCCTTGTGCATAGCAGAATTCATTAAGAAGCACATTTGCTAAGCAAATGCTATAGGAATCTTCAGTCTGACATTCATAAATATTTGTCATGCAGTTTACCTGGGAAGGAAGAGAGTAAAGAGAGAGAGAGAGAGAGAGTCAGAGAGAGAGGATAAGAAGAAAATAAAGGAAAGCTTTCATTTCTGAGTTGCATGGGAAATAAAAATACAGTTTCTCTCCCCTTGCTTATTTTCCAGTCATTTCAGTCAAATTCTGCTCCATATAGAATATAGGCTTATTCTCAGTATCAAGGTATCTTGTCCAAGGTCATTTAATTCTCTCTAACTCCATCCTGGATCCTGAGAAGTACATTCATTTATAGTCTGGAGAACAGCTTATTATAACAACCAGACCAGGTGGTGAGCATATTTGCTACTAACAAGAATGGAGGCTCGTGATTGATGGATGTGCTCAATCCAGCTATGCAAGCCTGAAGAGATGATACACCAAGTTGTGAATCTTTCACCTGCTCTGGTGAAGACGTGCATCTTGTCTTCCTTCAGTTGCATCTGCTGCCTCAACTGTAAAGAGGGGCTGAGAACAGAAACCTGGCAGGGCTTGTCAAGGAGGACAAGAAGACATTTGAGTAAATCAGTAAAACCTATCGTTGTTCATAATGTCACCCTGCTGAAAATTGGAAAAGCAGAACTAATAGGACCTTTTGTGTGCAATCTCTATTGTTCCTTGAAAAGGAAATGTACAGGTTTTACTTTTATTAGAAGCACTCTCTTTAAATCTATCAGACCAAAGTTTGAGAGAGGGGGAGTGTGTGGATCTTTATCCAGGATCAGACCAGCAATTTGCCTTCTTTTTTAGTTATTCATTTATTAAATTTCTACATCGCCCATCTCACCTAAGTGACTCTGGGTGGTTTATGTCATAATGCAACCATGTAATCACATGGATAAAAGGCAGGGATTAAAAAATAATTAAAAACAGGTTAAAATTTATAAGTAAGCTGTTGCAGGATATAATGCAGTGCCGTATTGATATGTACAGTCTCCAACTTATAGTCAAGATTGCAGAAAGATTTATCGCTGCTAACCTGCCTTCCATAAAGGACTTGTATACATAGTGGGTAAAGGAAAGGGTGGAGAAGATATCTGCAGACCCTTCTCACCCTGGACACAGCATGTTTGAACCTCTTCCCTCTGGTAAATGCATATGAAAACCACCAGACACAAGAACAGTATTTCCCCCCGTGCTCTCATTCAAATGAATATTTAACTCATATGATCACTCTAATGATAGAACACAAGGGCAGAGAATTCTAAATTAACCCAGAAGTTCTTTCTAATGTGTATACATACCATTAATTCTACACATTTTAATACTTCCTTTCTACTGGTGTACAGTTACTGAATAACTAACACTGTTATGTATTATCTTATACTGTTGCCTTGCAAGTACCAAGAGCTGCTGTACTGGAGTCTAACCATTTACTTGCATGTAAATGTACATAACTTGCATGTCTAACCATGTTTGGTCAATAAAATTACCTGAGTATCTGAATATATCAGGTTAAAAAATCAAAAGACAGTGGGAGTGTCCTCAGGCCACCAGCCATCCCTAGGGCTGCATCATGCTTTTACACCCCGAGGTAGATAGGCAGAGCCAGGTCTTAACACTCTTTCAGAGTAAAGATGTTCCACAGGGTGAGGGCAATAGCTGAGAAGGCCCTTCTCCTATATCCTACAAGTCAAAATTCTTTAACCTATGGGACACACAAGATGCCTTCCCCAATAGACTGAGTGGGATGAGTTGATGTAACTGGAATGAAATGGTTCCTCTGTTATCTTATGCCATGCTGTGCAATTTCTTTCTGCTGCCCTCTATCAATATTGGACTTCTCTCAAACTTTGGAAAGAAGTTAATGCAAAGTCGCCTAATCTTTGTTATGGACCCAACAACAAGCTTCTTCCAAAAAATGGGTCTGAAAGTCCAGATGTTCAGAGACTCATATAAAGCAGCATTTTGTAAGTGAATTGAAACATGGATAATCTACTTCTCTACATACGGTGTACCAGCTCAGGAAGTTCAACCTGACTCAAGAGCTGCTGATACACTTCTACAGAGGAATCATTGAGTCCATCCTTTGTACATCTATAACTGCCTGGTTTGGTGCAGCAATCATGCAGGACAGGGACAGACTCCAATGAATAATTGCAGCTAGCCTGCCCTCCATGGAGGACCTATATACTGAAAGAGTCAAGAGAAGGGCAGAGAAGATATCTGCAGACCCCTTTCACCCTGGACATAATTTGTTTGAACCTCTTCCTTCTGTATAGGGTATTGCAACCAAAACAACCAGACACAGGACTAGTTTTTTTTTCCTCTGTGCCATCATTCAACTGAATATTTAACTCATGCTATATGACAGGACACAGTAATTATTATAGTGCAAGGAATTTTAAATTAATCTGGAAGTTCTGTCTAATGTGTACTTATAAATAGATTGTGGTTCTAATTCTACACTTTCCTTCATTTCCTTTTCTACTGGATGCACATTTTTGATGCACATTTTTTTCTGTTTGCATGCATAATTTTATTTGTTGATGTTATTATTTTATTTACTGTTGTCTTGCAAGTACACTGAGAGCTTCTATACCAAAGTCAAATTCCTTGTGTGTCTAATCATGCTCGGCCAATAAATTATCTGTAATCTTCAACATTTTACATTGAAACATAGATAATCTACTTGTCTACATTTTTAGGTTCACTTCTCCATACAACTGCCATTTAAACATTATGCATATTTAAAAATAAAATACACAGTAAAACTGGTATTGAACTCTTTAAAAAATAACACAATTTGCCGTTTTATCTGTGTTAATTAATCACCAAACATGGATCATAGCATACTGATATGAAACAAGGTTTGCCTGGAAAATTTGCAGCGTTTGTTCTGGCTCTCCACACTTCATCTTGAGAACATCTCCATTCTGAAACAATGAAGCCTCACTTCCAATTAGTGCTGAAAATAGACCTTACAGATCATGCACAATCTGCCTTGCAGAGATACTCTGTTTCCCTGGGAACATCTGGAAGTGAGTTATACCAGTCCTCAAGACGTCTTGGTGATGACAGTTTGCCTCGATCACCCATATCATTTGGATGGAGAAGATCTTGTGGATAGCTGCAGAAGTCATCTCTGATGATAGAAGTGCATGGCTCTTACATTCCATCCATTAAAAGTGGACTACCAAAATATTTGATGGAGATACTTGGAAGTGGAGCATAGACTTCTGTTGCAGTAAATCTCCTTGAAAAATCAGCACAGCTCTATCTGACAATGCTGTCTAAGCAGATCATTGTCCCATCTCAAACAAAGGCAGCTTTTTAGATTTTAATGAAAATACATGGTGATTATTTTTTTAAAAGAAGATAATTATTTCAAAGTGGTAAGCAAGCTTTTTCAGTTCTATGTTGCATTGCCTTACAAATAAGTTGAGTGATTTCATTCCAGACCAGGAAATATCTTTTTGTATTTCCAAGGCCAGTTTGCTTCCAACTTAGTCCAAGTCTTTTTGTCTGCAATGGGGGAATCATAAAAAATTCAAAAGATATATAGGCACTGCCACAGGACAAATAGAAACAACCACCTTGTTTTGAGTGTACATCTGTATGAAAATTTATGATACCAAGGAGAAAAGCCCATTGGGTGAATATTAAGGGGAAAAACTCAAAGCAACAAATAAACAAAAATGGCACTATTGTGGGAATCTACAGCAGACCACATAACTAAATAGAAAATATAGATGGAATATTTCAAAACAGATGACCACAGCATCCAGGAAAAGCACTACTATAGAACAGGGAATATTGACCATCTCAATATAAATTGGGAGAGCCAACAAATTATTTTTTAATAGTAATTTTATTACAAAATTACAAGTAAGAGGATAAAAACAAATACAGAAAAAAGAAAATTATAAAAGAAATAGAAAGTGAAAAAAATTAAAAGTAGAGAGAAAAATAGAAAATAAATAAAAGAACTATATAAAAATTATTGTTCTTTTATCATAACAAGTATAAACAATTTTAGTAGCTTATCACCTTCTCTTAAAATATAACAAATGATTTCTTCTTCCCATATCCCATCTCTTATCCATAAACAAATCCTTAAAGACTTGCCATTCAGTCCTGGTCAACAAAAGTCTATAAAGGGTTATTGGAGATAACAATATATTCACTTTAATTTTGATCAAATAAACCAACTTTATATTCCTTCCTTTTACTTATAACAATCTTGATCTTAGTTCCTTCAAATAATGTCTTAGAACTTGATTTCTTTTCTTCTTTGTCTCACAAAATTCTTCAAAGCTTTAATAAGCCTCTTTTGTAAATCCAGTACAGGAAAATTACCAAGTTACTCCATTAGTTTATTTTTTGCATATCCGTTTTCAATATTAAGGCATCAATCATCAATCATTTTCTTTTGTATGTCTAATCTAGCATCTTTTTCCATATCATTCTTGTAGCCTGTCATTTTTAAATCCACATTCAGGTCAGTTTCAATCTTTTTAGGTAAAACTTGTTCCTATTTCACAGTCTGTCTGTAGAAACAGACTGTCTGAAAATAAAATTCTGGGCCTATTGGTCAAAAATAAGTAAGTTAAATGTAAGTGTTCTTTTCCTTTAATTGTAATCATTGGTTGCTTTTTTGAGTATAAACTTTGAAGTCACATCCTATCATGGTTTTTCATAAGAGAATTCAAAACAGAAGCACTTTCCCATGGGAAAGATTCTTACACTTAATTTCAAAATATAATTTCAAATCCATCTGCATTCTACTTCATTGGTAACTTTCCAAAATTAAAGTTCAAAATTACCATTTTGCTGTTTATCCTATTTTTTTTTAAAAAGCTCTTAAACTTGTCTTTGAAACTTATTTCACTAACAGTTGAAGAAAACTCATCTAGTGTTATACAACACTAGATGTTGTTCCAAACGTTTCTAGTTTCTAGTAGCTGAAAAGCAATTAACAAGCAATTTTCAAAAGTGATTAGAATTGGAATTATAAGAATAAAAGTGTCCTTTTGAAGTCACCCACTGTGGTTTCAACAAGGTGACTAATCCCTCATCTCTCAGAACTCAAAACCCACCAAAGTCTACTGTCTTGTGATCTCCTTGCAAGGAGGAATTGTCTGGAGCACTTGTGAGCAATCTCAACTTTTCTACTTGTCTGGAGAAATTTTGTGAAGAAATGGTCTACTCACCGGCTCTTCATTCTGCTGTGGATGTTGGCTCCCCTTTTAGCAGAACTGTCCTCAGTTTGCCATTTCTTCCCCAGAAATCCAGAAAGCCAACACATTTTTGATATGCCTTGAAGATAGCAGTATCATTAACTAGGGGATCAGCTATTTTACTGAACTTAATTCTTACTAGCAGTGAAGAAGTGGTTCAGGAAATGAAAGCTGAAAAGCATGACCAAGTATGATTCACTAATTCACCATACTGAAGGCACAAGGAATGGAATGTAATCAGATCAGTATTCTAGTTTTTAAGAATTGACTTAATCTAAGAGAAAAATAGAAAGTATTCTACAGATGAAAATCCTAAAGGGGAGAAAACAACTGAAAAACATTGGATAATTCTGTAAAATAAAATTTAAAAAATCCCAAATGTAAACAATACAAAGAGAAAGAAAAAAATGGGGGACACCTGATGAAACAACATGCTTGCGTAGATGGCTCTCTGACAGACTGGAAACAAAACAGAGAGGTTGACCAAAAAATGGAAAAAGAGGGACACAACAAATGTTTGTGATGATTAGATGAATAATGTCAGGAGACCTCAGGTTCAGAAATGAACTGAGGTTTGTGAGGAATATATGAAGATCAAAAAACATTGTTTGGATATGTACAGAACAAGTGAAAAGTCTAGGAGACCATCAGTCCACTGGTTGGAGAAGATGGGAAGATAGTGATACACAACAGAAAGAAGGCATAATTGCACAAATGATGTCAGAAGCCACCCAGTGGGGAACAGAAGAAAAATACAAGTCACAATGGACAAGGAAGTACTGAGGAGACAACACATAACCACCTTGAATGAATTTAAGTCTTTTGACTAGATGGGTTACATCTCAATGTGCTAAAGGAATGGTGGACATGATTTCAGAACAACTGTTTATACTCTTTGAGAATCTCTGGAGTACAGGGAATATTCCAGAAGTTCGGAGAAGACCTAACTTTCTAATATTTAATTAGAAAATTAAATGAGGAGGAATGGACCCATGAAACTATACACTTGATGATAGTATCATTACCTGAGAAAATGTTAGAAAAGAGCATCAAGAAGTGGCTTTGTGACCACTTAGAAATAAACAAGGGGGTTCACTGGAAACTAGCATAAATTTGATAAAATCAAATCATATCAGACAAATCTTATTGCTTTTTTATATGTATAAAGTGACTGGCTAAGTAGAAACAAGGAAATGCTAGGCATTTAGGGTGTTTAAAAAGCATTCAGTAAAATTGACCATAGCTTTCTATGCAAGATGAATGTCCTACTGCCGGGGAGATTTGCAGTTGAAATATACCCAATACTTAATGGATGCATATTTAGATGAAGGGACAGATTAAGTAGGAGAACTCAGGGTTCTGTCCTGGGCCCAAGGTTCATCCACATTTTCATAAATGACATAAACAAAGAGATAGAAGATATGGTTATCAATGTGCAGATGACACTAAGCTAACATCTCAGAAGAAAGGCTCAAGTTTCAAAAGAATATTGATAGACTTTGGGCCCTATCCAACACTATGCAGATTAATTATAAGAAATGTAAAGTTCTGCAACTACGTAGGAAAAATCAGATGCCCAGGTATATGATAAGTGGTACTTAGCATGTTACAAACATCTATATGTCCCAGGATACCACAGATTAAGCCTGAACCAATAGTGTGTTGCAGTTGCCAAAGGTGCCAATGGGCTGCATCAACATAGATATGTTATCATAAGACATGATAGTTCTACCTTACAGTGTACTACCAGAATGCACCTAAAATATTATATCCAATTTTGGCCTCAAAAATGTAAATAGGTCACTTAGGAATTTGTAGGAAGGTAGGGAAGAACAGTAGAGTTAGTGAGGAGCTTGGAGGCTAAACCCTATGAAGAAAAGTTAAAGGAACTAGATATGTTAAGCCAAAGGAACAAAAAGAGGAAAGAAAACGTGATAGTGATATGATCAGTGTTTCTCAACGCCGGCAAATTTACGATCTGTGGACTTCAATTCCCAGAATTTCTTTGCTAGCCAGAAATCCACAGATCTTAAACTTGCCAAGGTTGAGAAAGACTGGCATTCCAATGCTTGAAGGACCATCACAGTGAAAAGAGTATTAATTTCTTCTCCAGGACTCCAAGGGGTAGGAAAGAAGCAATGGATGGAAGATTTATAGGGGAAATTTCAAGCTTGAAATAAGGATGAATATCCTGACTGTGAGAGCAATTACATCAGGGAACATCCTCCATCCTGGAGTCATGGTGGCATCATCAATGGAATTCTCAGCCAAAGTTTGGATGTAATTTGTTTGGAATGTCATTTGTTTGGACTTTTGACCTGAGTGGGAAGTTGAGTGAGAAGACTTACAAGTCCTTTACAACTCTAGGATTCTTCAAATCCTATGAGTTCAGACCCTCTAGCTTAGAATAGCAGCACAATCCTGAGCTGCATTAGAACTTCTAATACTTTGGGTTTATTTCAGAGTACTAGGAGCATGAATGAAGCACCTGTCTGATCTTCAATGAAGCAGATGTGCCATTTACCAAGCACTGGTGGGGAACCAGCTGTGCCAACCTGGAAACTCACACAGTCCTTTAATGAGTTCCCAGCTGCCATTTCATTTGTCCATCAGCATGCTTGAAAGCACATTTCCCAAATCAAATTCCATGCATTGCCCATCTCTCTCTGCTGGATTATTGCCTCAAAGGAGCAGCAGCCACTCTCCAAAATTTCTAATATCTTTCTCAAACCTATGATCAGGAAATATCAACCAGTTGAATCTGGAATTATTAAATGAAAAATATATATTTTGCAGATTAGCTGCCCAAATATGGCACAATCCTCTTCTCTTCTCTTCTCTTCTCTTCTCTTCTCTTCTCTTCTCTTCTCTTCTCTTCTCTTCTCTTCTCTTCTCTT
>JANHZU010009000.1:7248-19967 GCA_032468055.1 Acrochordus granulatus | reverse complement strand
AAAACAGGCATCTGGACTGGATTTTTCTCAAATAGAAGACGTTTCACCTTTAATCCAAAAGGCTTTCTCAATTCTGAGAGGGTTGCATTTTTTTTCCTTTTGAATATTTTTAAGCAATATTTTTTTTCTACCACTTTGAGTGACAATAGTAAAAAGGCCACATTCAGTACAGCACTAATTTCAACTTAAAGAATATTACTGAGGAAGTTTAGCAAAACCAGATTGACTTTATCTGACAAAAAAAGACAAATACTTAATATCCATGGAGTAACAGAGTTGAGAGGGCACAATGAATGCAAACCCTTGTTCAGTGCAGGAGTTCATATCAAAGATACATGTTCTTGCCTCTCTTTGAACACTTCAAATACAGTTAGTCCTTGCTTTCTGACCACTTCATCAATGACCATTCAAAGTTACGACGGCATTGAATAAGGAGACTTACAATGAGTCTTTAAAGTTGCAGCTATTGCAGCATTCCTAGGGTTACATGATTGTATTTTGGTTGCTTGGCTACCAGCTCACAATTACAACATTGCAGCATAGTGCAGTCATGTGATCACTATTTGCGACTGTCATAGCCAGCTTCCCTCAAGCAATGTCAATGTAGAAGATGGCTGGAAATTGCAAGTTGTAGTCACATGACATTGCACTTAATGACCCAAAGTGATTTGCTTATAGATTGCAGGCAGAACTGACATCATAAGTAGGGCACCATCATATGATTTTTCTCTTTATAACTGCATCACTTAGTGATGGAGTTGCCAATTCCAATTGTGGTCAGTAAGTGAGGACTACCTATAAAGGGACATTCACCAGCACTCTGAGTAACTGGCTGTACTATTGACTTGCTCTTACAATGTTTTCCTCTGAGATTCAATTAAAATCTATCATGCTCAGTGGGCACCAAGGACCTCATAGTTCAAATCTGAGCGACAAATACTCTCTTCTAGCAGTCTACTTTTCTGTGAATCGGAGCTCTTATTATGTGTCATGCTCTTTGGAATAACACAAAACAATAATAAACATGTCCATTGTTTTAAAACTTTTCCTCTGGTTATTCCTCTCGGTGATTTCATAGCCACTTCTGTGCAATTTTCATAACAAAAACACAGAAGTGATTTGATGCTGATTTCTTCTAGGATTTTAAAAACTTTTCAGCAGACCTTGGAATAACTGTGGCGTTCCTTCATTATCCTTTGCTCAGCTGATACAACCGATCTATCTGGATTGGTTATGTACTCCTGTATATAGAAGCCCATTAAAAAGTTAAATCAATTAAATCACCAATTAAATCAGTGGCTGAGCGGTTAACATGCTGGGCTTGTCGGTTGAAAAGCCAGCGGCCTGCGGTTGAGACCCAGGCACCACGTAATGGGGTGAGCTCCCGTTACTTGCCCCAGCTTCTGCCAACTAGCAGTTTGAAAGCATGCAAACTGCAAGTAGATAAATAGGGGCCACTTCGGCGGGAAGGTAACAGCATCTGTGCGCCTTGGCGCCTAGGCATGCCAGTCACATGACCAGGCAAGTGTCTTCAGACAAATGCTGGCTCTTCGGCGAGGAGATGGAGGTGAGCACCACCCCACAACTGGCAGGGGAGACCGTTACCTTTTTATAGAAACCCATGCTACCCTCACTGGGCATTCCCTATGCTTCTCTCATGCTTGAGCTGAAATCCTGTTTCCTGTTTCAACCAGCAATTCACAGTTTCCCGTGAATCCACACTTCTCTTCAGAGAAAAAATAAGGGAAATAATCTGCTTTTCTTTGCTATTGATTGTATTTTTGCCTTCTTTACCAAGCAACTGTTTCTTTCTTGTTCAAGCTCAGCTCATTTTTAACTTTAGCTGTCCTAAAATCATCTCTACAAATCCAGCTTCCAGTTTTTATTCTTCATTTGGGGCTTACTGAATTCTAAGTTTTATTTTCCATATATGTCTTTTTTTATTTTCAGCTTATCGCTATTTTTTTTCTGTCATTTTCTGCTCTGTAGTTTTTTCCCTCAGTTAAATTGCTTGAGATTTATCATTATCTTTTTCATTTTATTTTTATCTTTCCACCTCCTCCTCCTCTTTTTTTTTTACAAAATTTGGTTTTATATTGAATTCTTTTTCTTTGAATTAGGGTACTTTTTTTCTTGCCAATGAGATCTATCTAGCATTCCTCTGGGTTTATTAAAATCTTCTTTCTTGATAGAAATATATATTCTGTTTTAGTTTCCCTTAATATCAACAGTTTCAGTTACACAGTGACTTTTGCCTTGCAATATTCCCTCAACAATTTCCTTTAATGAGTATTCATATTGATTATACCCTTGTGAGTTATTCCATACTGTGGAAAAAAGCTAGCAAGACAAATAATACATTTTCTGAAAAGATCATTTATGATAAAATTGGACACCCAATGTATATTTATTTTATTAAAGTTCCCTCTCAATATTACTTTATGTCTTTTTAAAATATAGGCACTCACTTTTAGAAAACATGATCTGTATCTTTTTAATTAGGTGGCCAATAGTGGACATCAAAAACGGTGAGGAATGTTAAGTTGAATTCCCTAGGAGATGGAAGATACAAACCTCGGATGAGGATTTATGTACTACAGCCAAATTATTGTTTCCAGTGTTCATGAGATAGAACCTTATGCTAGCATATCTCAAGACAATCTAAAAATCAGGAGCTGTTTAAGAAATGGCGTGACATCTCCTGAATGACATTTCACACTGCTGAGCACATAAATCCTCAGAATACAAAGCTTCTCTGATCGCTTGTCTCTCTTCCTTTCCTCTCAGTCCAAGAACATTGCTGCCAAAATCCTGTTAGCAACCCTGCACCCTTGCTCTGTGAGCTCGCTCTGCATTACTTTCCTTCTTAGAATTGGCTGCATTGTTTTCTTTCTACAACTTCTGCAGCAGTCTCTGCTTTCTCAGAATTAAAAAAAAATTCAGTCACCCATAATGGGCATTCAACAACTCTCAGAACACATGAATGCTCCCTAACCAGCAGCTATTTAGGACAGGACTTTTTCAACCTTCACAACCATTATATGGTGTTCAGATGTGCTGGTTTACTTCTCTGAGACATTTGTCTCTTCCTCCTGTCAAATTATGTTGTCAGGTTCTTTTTAGCTGTCCCCTTTTTTTGCCATCTTAAAAGCCTTCAAAGCCTTAGCATTATTATTATTATTTGTCTTACCGTCAGCCAGATTTTTAGACTGGATTTGGTATTTTTGTTCACCCATCGAGTTCTTCCCAAGGACCTGGCATAGGCAGATACTGTTTTTTGATGATGTTAAAGGTATCATCGCAGGATGCAAGCTGTTCTGCATTTTGCAATTGACTGATGCTGATTTGTCAATGCTGATGGTGTTCAAGTGGTACTCCAGTTGCTTTGGGATCGTACCCCAAGGTGTCTGTTACTATTGGTATCATCTTTGCTTTTTTTGCCACAGTTGTTCTATTTCTATTTATGAGTCTTTGTATCTTGTGATTTTCTCTAGTTCTTTCTCTTCCCTTCTATTGTCTCCAGGTACTGCCATGTTCACTATCCAGACTTTTTTGTCTTTCTTATTGACAGTTATTAAGTCTGGAGTGTTATGTGGCAGGTGCCTGTCTGAATTCTGAAGTCCCAGAGCAATTTAGCTTCTTCATTTTCTATTACTTTCTCTATTCATGATCCCACCAGTTCTTGATGTAGGCAAATGGTATTTCTTGAAGATCTTCCAGTGCATCACTGTTGCTATTTTATCATGCCATTGTTTGTAGTCAGACTGCCCAATCGTCTTGCAACAGCTAACTACATGCAGCAGCTAAGTAGGCATTTGCTGCCTGTTGTTGTCTTTTCAATTCTAACCATATATGCATTTGTTCTTAATGCTTGGTCTTATGCAGTCAGAATTAGTCCTTATGACACTTTCTTAATTTTTCTTGATTTAGCTATTGCCAGATCTTGCTATTATCTGCTTTGCCTTCTGTTTTTTTAATGTACTAGCTATTAAATGCTTGCCTTGCCATGTCTCTTTTCTATTCTTCATTTACTATTTTTGGATGCCACTTTTATCTTTCTTGTACCAGTAAGCCTTCCTTTAATGTATCTTATTGTTTTTCAGGTATTCTTCCAATGCCCTTTTTTACATACTTTCATAGAAGCCTATCTACTAATAAGCCAAGCCAATTTTTTTAACTAAAATACAATGAAAAAGTGCTTTCTGCTTATAAGCCAATTCTCAAAAAAATGTATCTATTTTTATGATAAAAAAGATAAAGTTTTCCTCACCAGTTATGGCTGACTCTCATGATGAGCATGAGATGGTGCTCATCTCCAATTCACAACTGATGGAGCCAGCAATTGCCTGAGGATGCTTCTGTGGTCATATGGCTGGTATGATTAAATGGCAAGGTTCATGGAATACTCATACTTTTCCCACTGAATCTGCTTGCATTTTTACATGCTTTCAGACTGCTACTCCAGGAGCTGGAGCAAATAATGGGCACTCACACTGTTATGTGGTGGTGCTTGGGTCTTGAAATGCTGAGTTGATGACCTTCTAGCTGCAAGCCCAGTGTCTTAATCACTCAAAAAAATTGAGGGTCAGTTTATCTTTGGATAGGCTTATTCATGAATATATATTGGATATAAGGGTATTTTTAAAATGTTTTACAATACATATTTGTTGATAAGCTCATTTCAGATAAGCCAAAACCAGTTTTTGGATGTATTTTGGCATTAACCATTCTTGCTTTGTTCACTATTTATATATTGTATTTATGTGGTTGGTCACAGAAACTGAAGAAAGAACCTGTTCTATCTGGAATATCCCAGGAAGATAAAATACAGACTCAGTACATAGAATAAATCTATATCCCTATTTCTAAAATTCACAAAAAACTCTACGGGCAGAGCAAACATTTTGTGGCTTATCGGCTTTCTCTGGAAATTGCACAAAAATTGTTTATTTGTAGAACAGAATTTTATAGAAAAGATGAAATCACAGTTTAAAGAGTTCATGTGCTGCTGCTTATGTTGTATGCTTGTATTCATGACATACCACTGTTCTGAAAATGTGTACCTTCAGTTTCAGATGCTAGTATAAGTTAATTCCACCTTCCAATTCGGAAATATAAAAAAAATTGAAATCCATTGCTAAAAACTTACTGCTTATTGTGAAGATTTTTTCCATGTTATAATTATAATTGCTTTAGCTTCTGAGTGTATGCAGTTTTAAAATGCCTTCATGTTTTCATTATAAAGGGGATTATAACATTTCTGCTGGGTTAAATATGTATTTGGGAATCTGCTAAAAAAGTTATGCGTTTAATAACTGGGAAACATACAGAAACTTACAAAGTGAATAGTGTTTTCTTGACATGAAATAATAAAACCTTAAGAAAAAATGAGTAGAATTCAAGTATGTTTTTCTGTCAAAAGAATATATACTACGATAAAGTTAAAAGTATTCTAAAATGAAGAAATATTTTACTTTCTAGAAAGTTTGTCTCATACTAATATATTTTCTGGCCCTTTGTCTTTCAAATGCTAATTAACTTGCCACCTAGCATAACCTGACCTATTTCTTGCCATGCCCCTTTTGGATTTTTGAACATTCACATTCACCATTTCTTCTCTAGCTATTCTGTGTTTCATTAAGTTTTCAAGAGATGTGAAATAGCGCCCTGTGGGAGGAAAGTCTTTGGATCAGAGCCCAAATTTTTATGTTTAATTGTATTCTTTTTTTAAGATTTGAATTACGTTTATGCACTTCACTTATCAAAAATGGTTTTTAAAGTCCCCTCAAGGCCAGAGAGTCATGGAGTTAAACTAGGTGATCCAAGAAAATGTATGAACTAAACTTTTATTAATAAACACACTATTGACTTGAGTGGGTAACGGAATTGGGAGAAAGGACTACTTAGCCATTCTCTCTTATATGCCCTATCATATTGTGTTTTTTTTTTAAAAGCTTCTCTTCTGCTTATAAGAAGATATTAAAACTTACACTTGGGTGGAAAAATTGCTAAGTTGAATGATTTGGAAGGATAACAGAACACGAAGTGTAGCCTTTGCACTTCTGAATGTTAAATTCATTTTCCAATATTGATTACTGCTACAACTATTACTACTACTACTAATAAAGACTTTATTTAAGTTGTAGGAAATAAAATAATATTTGTCTTTAGTCTCTTTATCCAGGGCCACTTAATACAATGTTTCAAAAGAACACGCAAGCTGATGTTGGCTGAAATTGACAAAGGGTGTCTCATATAAGAAGAAAAGCAAACACTGGCAACATAAATAACATATAAATTAACAATTACAATGCAACTTTCCAAGACAGGAAAAATCTCTTAACCACACAATATGTGATTCACACATGTACTTAAAATTTCCTGGATCCACATACTTAACATTTCCTGGAGCTGCACATCCACCAAAATAAACACTTTAAACTAACACATCCATGCACCAGCAACTTTCCTATAAACACCTCTAACCTTGGCTCCCCAGGACGCATTTACCTTCAATTATTGTGATTGCCTGTCATGCTGTCAAAATAAATGTTTTGTTTAAGAAGACCTGACTTAGATTCAAACCTAGGACTTTCTTCTAACAAGGTGTTTTGTGTATTTCCTTGTTTTATCTTCAGTTATGAATAATTTATTTTCCTGTTTATAGATATTGGCTTGTTTCTGTGTCTGTTTGCTTGTCTGATATTTGTACATAATCATTTCTGAGCTGCTCCCTCTCAGGCTAAGTTGGTTGCTTTGCTAATTCCCATTTAATACCCATTTCTTAAACTGTAATAGCCAAACACCATCTCCCTGACCTTTTATTTCAATCTTACCATGTCAGTACTGATGACAGTGTCGTTAGTCATCTTTCATTTTCTATGTATACAGATTCTGAAGAAATCCTATTTTCAGCTGATTGGTGTGTATATATACACACAAGCACACAAAATATTTCTGTACTTATCTAAATTCTTTTATTATATACCATGTCTAGTTTAAACTATTTTCCTCTTTTATACTTAAAATCTTTGATGAAAATCTGTTTAAAAAATTGAGAGAGAGAATAAGATCTGCTGAAATATAATAGTTTTCTTTTTCTATTCTTGCTCTTTTATCTTTGTGATATTATTTTTATTTATTTATTTTTTGTGATATACTTGTACTACTAACTACACAATATGTGATTCACACATGTACTTAGCATTTCCTATTGGAAATAGGAATCTATGTGGAGTCTAAAATAGTAGATTTCCTGTATTTGTTGTATCAGCCACCTTATTTGTACAAGTACTCTATTAATAGTCTTGATCTTCACCTTGGTCTAAATTAAATATCTTCAAATTTTATTTTGCTATCTTTCATTCAATTGTTCATTTATGGTTTATATTAAAAATGTATATTTGTTTGAGCTAAATATGTCAAAAAGGAAAGTAGGGTGAAAACAAACAAATGAAACATTTAATGGTTTTCTTTTCATTTATTTCAGTTTATTCATTATAAATATGTTCAATATATGAATAATTTTTCAATTTTTAAAATTACATCTCATTTAAAGAGGGTGTGGTGGTCAAGTGGTTAAGATGCTGGGCTTGTTGGCCAGAAGGTAAGCAGCTCAAGATTATGACCCAAGCACTGCCATGTAACAGGATGAGCTCCTATTATTCTTGTCAATCTAGCAGTTTGAAAGCAGGTGAAAATTCAAATAGATAAATAGGTACCACCTTCAGTGGAAAAAGTGTTCCATGCACCTTGGCATATACTCATGCTGGCCACATGACTATGGAAGTATATCAGACAAATACTGGCTCCCTTGACTGTGAATCAGAGATGAGCACTGTCCCCTAGAGTCAGTCAAAACTGGCAGGGGACAATTTTACCTTTATCTCATTTATTTATCATTTAATTCTCATCAGTTTAGCCTGTTCAAATGAAGAAAGTAATCCACAATTAATTTCTCTGTGTGAGAGATTTGTGAATATATTTCTATTATTAAAAACAAAAGTTAATAAGTAATACCATTGTTAATTCTAGGAATACAGTCTCTTTTCCATCTCCACTTAGAACTATGTCTAAATATTAGATGACAATTCTTTACAAAATCAAGAAATATGACTAAGTAATATAAACTGAAGCAGAACTTGTTAGCCAGTTCATCAAGTTTTAAGAAAAACTGTATTGTTTTGTTTGCAAAGTTTTCCTTGTACCAGATTTTGTTTTCCAAATCAGATGAGTGGTTGATGACCATTCAGTTCTACTATTTTTCTTGATAATACACATTCATCACAATGAGAACGTATTGGAAAGTGATTAACAGTACTGGGATCTTGCTGTTTGCTTAGGATTCATATACGTAGTTCTGTGAAATTCTGTACTTCATGAAGTCCACACAAGCATTATTTTTCTGCTTTATAGTAATGTTTCAAAGTACTTTCATTTCAAAAGATTCAGTTTTTTGTTTCACCAGGATGAAATTCAATTGTCACCAGAATTTGTTTTTGTAAGAGGGTATTATGGTAAAAATCTAGTTACTTGATATTTAATATATATTAGATACATTTAAGGACACCTTAAATATTTAAGACTATTAAGCATATTTAATAATTGTGTTTCAGTACATTTAAAAATCCTTCTGACTAGAGATGTGCAGTATTGTGATCTGAAGTGTGAAATATATTGTATCTGTCATGGGCACATTTATTGTATGTGTTAGCAGCTTATGAAAACGTTGTGAATTTTTGTGGGCTTCTATGATAGCTCTACAGATCAGTAAAATACACATTTGAATTTGAAATGCATTTTGAGGGCAGTGACAGGGTGATGATGGCTGAATGATAGATTTTTAAATAGAATTTATGTCATTTGGTATGTGGAAAAATTGAAATAAAATTAGGATAAGATGAATTGGCAAGGAAGAGAAAGATATGGCAAGGAAGGAAATACTGTAAGAGAATGCCAGTTGTAGTTAAAGGTTCAATCAAATAATTTCAAAAATAGTGAGAAGTGGCATTTGTCTTTTCCTGCTGGAAAAGCAATTGGGACAAGATGAAAAAACCTTAAAGGGGAAAAATGTCTGATGATGTTTTGAGACCAGCACACCTCAAAGTCTGCAAATCTCTGGCTTTCCCATTTATATGCTAATAAATGGCCATGTCTATTCCGTGTCTAACATATCTCTGTCATCTTTCTTTCTCCTCTGCCTTTAATGAACACAGTGCAGCATGTGGTGGAAAAGGAATCATTCCAGAAAACACATGTTGCTTTTGGACATACAGTGCTACAAAACAAAATCACTTCCCTTTGGGGAAAAGTACATGACCCACAGACTCAGGTTAGAATGATAGACCTATGATCAGGCCAATGTGATTTATTAATTTTAATTTCTGATTAAACTTTCTTAATTATATCACATTATATGCAGTGTTCCAGCTGTTGCTGCTGCAGGATACCATTAGAAATAACCCAACTATTTTTCTCTGCAAAGTAGGAAGTTATTTAATTAATTTCTGAAATAATTAAGGTTTAATTTTGAAGGAGTTATTATTTGTTCAAACTCCTCTGCCTATCTACTTACCTACTACTTACCTCTCCCCCTCTGTCTGTCTGTCTCTCTTTTTTTTGTGTCCATGATATTCTTAGTACAATAACCAAATCTTCATCATCTTTTCTTCTTTTTGTCTTTTTCTCCGGTTATGCTTTGTTTATGTTCAGCTTTCAAAGTCATATATTGCATACATTAAAGTTATACAATGTTTTGTTTTAAATTTTGTCATAAAAATATTCATCATCATTGCCTTATATAAGTTGTATTGCTTTCCTCCAAAGATTAATCTTTTTATTTTAATCTACGTCACTGTTATATTTTCTTTAGCCCAAGAAAAGCAGTTTACCATTTTACTTACTTATTGATTTATTAAATATGTTGATTTATCTATGAAACATGAAAACATTTCACATTGTCAGAATTTGATTTTTCATTTTTATTTTCATAATAAGATATTTGAACTAGTCTTTATTTTCAGCTAATAAATTCATTTGCATATCTAAAATGGCTAGTGTTTCAGCCCACAAGTTTTATTCCAGGAGTCATGATGTTCAGTTTTGGCATTCTTATGATTTCAGTTGAAAAGATATTTAGTAGACAATATAGAAGACAATATGCATACTTTATTTTTCTTTTCTATTTTAAAGTCCCTTTGCACCCTCTAGACTAAGTTATTATAGCAGTTTCTTCTTCATTGTAAAGGTTCATCAGAAACATAAACATATATTTGAAAAAAGAAAATAGCCTTAATATATTTCATATTTTGGTATGTTCTACATAATTTTGATTGTTAAAGATAAAACTTATTTTAATTTTTTTCCAGTTAGCTTGTGGGAAGGATTTTCTTCATCTTCTCAAACACAATTTCAGATTTGTTTTCCTTCATTTAAACAACTGGGTATAACAGAAGCAAATAAGTTACTTTCATTTCCCAGCCACATTCCTTAGTGAGCTATCATGAATATTTATGGCCAGAAGTGCCAGGCTTTCCCACTTTCTGCTTATTTCAAGACAAAGCACAGCCACTTTAGATTCTAAACTGCAGTGAGTGAGCTTTTTTGTCTCTACTTGATGCAGCATTTCCATTTACTATATGGATAAATATGTACTTTATAGAGTCGGCTTAATATATATGTTAATTCCTCTATTTCCATGTCCTACTTATTTCTGAATTTAGGGTTAAGGAAGAGCTTAGAAAAACTAGTGGCAATTTTCCATCTTTATGTCAAGCTGGGAAACGGCTTTAGTTGCTAAAACATTTGATCTTCTATCGTCTTAGACTCCCACCATCTGCTTTGGGTGGAAAGGTCTTGTGGCTCCTTATTCTTTGTGTCTTTAGCAATGTTTCCCAAACTTGTACTCATCTGCACTGTAGATTCTGAGTCACTAGCAAGTCTTCAGCAGTGTAACACCCACCCAGTCCAAATCAGTTTGCCAACTCTCATTGTTAAATATTAAAACCATGTATCTTCAGTAGCCAAAATTGCTTAGATCCATCTTATCTGCCAACTAATAGCTTACTTTTCTCAGTTTTCCTTCCCAGAGTTCGTGTCATATTTGTAGGACTCAAATGCTAATACCAAACCAGAAACCCCTCTTCTTTTATTCTATAGAGTTACTAACTATGAAAAACTGCATTCCCAGTTTACCTTTCCAGTAAAATTACCACAAAACATTTATTTGGGTTCTGAATGTGAACAAGTGTTATATTCTACCTTATCAATTTCTTATTATTTTCTTCTGTTAATTAAAATTATTGATTCAGATATGTTTTATTGTTTTTTATTGCTTAACATATACATTTAGCTGTATGTTTTTGTAGCTTGAGACTTTCCTCTTTCATTTTCTTTCTTTCTGTGCCTATGATGATAGTTTGTTCTGAAAGATCACTTGATCTTTTGACTTTGTTCCCCTCTTCCTTCATTTTTCACAATTTCTCTTATCTCTCAGCACAATTTCTCAGACTCTATTTCACATAATCAGTCTATTCCTGATACTTAAGTCCTGACTGAAAGGGTAAAATATTCCACAATGTGGCACCACAGCAGGAAACACCTACCACCTAGGGCCTGCCAGTTGTAGCTGCCTAGATGATGGAATCTGTAACAGATTTATGGTGCATCTGGTGGACAGAATGATGAAATCAGGGAGAGGCAATTCCTCAAGTAGCCTATTCCCATGCTATGAAGGGCTTTAAAGATCAACACTAGGACCTTGAATTGGACCAGAAGCAAATTGGTAACCAGTGCAAGCATAGGTATAATGTCTGTTCTACCAGAAACACATCACTGTTCATGCCAACACATTTTACTGAAGTTTCTTCAAAGATAGTCCCATGTATCATGCATTGCTTTAGTCCAACTGGGAGACAACTATAAACAGATCTCCCTCAATCTAGGAATGGGCACAACTAGCACATGGCAATGGTTTTGTAAGATATAAATGCCCTCCAAACCACAACTGCCACCTGCTCATCAAGCAATAGGTACCAAGATCTGTTTGGGATAGTGCAACCCATACAATACCAAAGATCTGTTTGGGATAGTGCAACCCATACAAAACCAAAGATGGTATAGTCCTAGAACTGGAGTATTTCAAAATTCAAAGCCATGTAGTCTTGCCAAGGTTCAGTTGAAGCCTGTTGTTTCCCATCCAGACCTCATAGCTTCCAGACACTAGGATAAGATGTCTGCAGCATTGCTTAATTTTCCAGGAGCAGAAATGTATAATTTGGTTTCTGCTGGAGAGCAACAGTCCAGGTTGGGAGCAGAGCTCAAGCGAGAAATAGCCTAACCAGATTATGTAAACACAAGAGGGCTAAGTCTGACCCCATCTGAATCTCCTAAAGTCTTAAATGGTCTTTCCCAAATGAAAGGTGCATTCTGCGGAGATTTATATGTATTAGGCAGAGAACAATAAAATACCTAATTCTGAATTTTGTATGTGTGGCTATGATTATTTGCACCATACAGTTTCATCAGCATACTGATGATACCTCATCCTATGGTGACAGATGAGTCTGATGATAAATTCAGTAAGAAAGAGAACACCAACTCCTGTGACATGCAACAAGGTAGGGGCTGAGGATAGGATCTCTTCTTCCCAAGCACCACCAACTGGAATTGACCACAGAGAAAGGAGGTGACGCAGCACAACAGTGTGCCACCCATTACCA
>JANHZU010008999.1:25035-36710 GCA_032468055.1 Acrochordus granulatus | reverse complement strand
GAAGTGACTTCAAAGGGGGTTAAGCCAGTGAGAAGGGGAGCCACCAGGATCTCACCAGAGTTGGTGAGTTGATCTTTGATAACCAAAAATCAGGAGGAGTCTGATAGCACCTTTTCCAACCAAGACTTATTAAAGGCATCACCTTTGTGGTATAGTCCCTTCTTATGATGGACAGAGTGGCTAGATTGATGTAGGACAGTGTTTCTCAATCTCAGCAACCTTTAAGATGAGTAGACTTCAACTCCCAGAAGTCTCCAGCTGGCTGGCAATTCTACAGAATTCCTATTTGCTCTTCCTTAATGATTTCTCCCTTCCTTCTCCAAGCTTATGAATATTATGAAATATTTCTTTGTTTAGAGCATTATTTCTCAACCTTGGCCACTTTAAGATGGACGGGGAATTCTAGGAGTTGAAGTCCGCCCGTCTTAAAGTAGCCAAGGTTGAAAAACACTTGATTTACCCCAATAAACCAGGAAGCTACAGCTGTAATGAAACAAAATTAGAGAGTACTGTACATTATGGGTGAGAATTGACTTCGGGAATGATACTTCTAACCAGCTTCTGCTGCTTCGCTGAAAGCATCTGGCTCCTTCCTCCATTCTACCATCACAAGCAGCCTTTGGTGCCTCATTTTTGCCATTCCTCCTTCATCTCCCATCTTTGTCTTGGCAAAACTGCAAGGCCTTGGCCCACAAGTGGGGTCTACATCATGGTTAGTTTGTTTTTCAAATGAGGTGGAAGGAAAAGATTTGGACGAGAATGCTGGCTGAACGAGCCAGAGGTTGCCCATCCCTTGTTGAAAATGTCAAAATCGGTTGAGTTCTTCAGTCAACAGAGAGAAGGAACCTTCTTGAAAACACCAGAAAAACAAAGATCAGATGGGGAAGTTCCAGGCTTGCAAAAAAAAAGTGATGACTTTGCTGTCCAGAGAAATGAAAAACCTTTGTGGGATTTTGCCAAATGTGGTCAGATGTTGCTGGATAAAAGGGCGAGGAAGCCACATGAGTTGAGGAGAAGCAAGCAAGGCTTGACTGTTGAGTCCATCGGCACTCTCTCTTGTGCTCTGGCGAGCAGAAAGGTTGGCCGCAATCTGGAGAGGAGAGTGCAAAATAAAAATATTTAAAAATAAATAGCCCCTCTCTCAGCTACTGCCAGCCTCTCAATCCTGGTTGGCCAGTGGCATGCCAAAGCTGGTTTTCTCCCTGTCCCCTTGGTTTGCCTTTGTCTCCGGCCTTTTATAAACCTCATTAATTAATGGGATAATAAATGGCCTTGTCATCCTCTCTCCCTCCTCCCTCAACACTTGCCAAGAAAAGGGGCAGGATATTTTTAAATGTGCAGAACGGTGTGGACTAAATCAGCCGCCGGTTTTTCCCAGGAGGAGAGCCGGTCTTGCAAATATTCCATGCTGGCTGAGGTTACTGCTTTTGCCCTGAGCTGGTTTCAATACCATTTTTCCATCTCTCCATTCCAATCCCAGAATAGTATTTTTTCCCCCTTTGCCCTGCTGCAACTAACAGTTGCAAGAAAAAAAATATTTCCAAGCGATTTTCTTGCATGGATGTTCCATACAAATTGGGATTTGCCATATGCAAGTCTAGACAAACCAGATTAGTGCTGAGATGTGTGAATCCACTGGGTTATTCCATGAACAATGGTTAAAGCAAACCCTTCCTAGGCAGATTGGTGAAGGCTTTTTTCCATTATCTGCTTTCTGGATTCTTTTAGATGATAACTGGAGTTGAGAGACCTTCAGGAAAAGTGCCATTCTGTTTCTGGGCCAAGAATTTGTTCCATTTTATCCTATTTAGTTAGCAGCTCAAGTTCTTTTAATGGGAACTGCCTGGGATTGAACTCAGGACTACTTGTACACAAAATGTCTGTTCTTCCATTCAGTAATGTTCTCATGGAAGGGCATCTTGACCATATCTGACAGCGTGAAAACAACAAATCAGAAAAACAGAGGAAAAACTACAGAAAGTGCAGCAAACAGGAATGCAAATCCACAAATGAACAATATTATTCAAAGAGAAATAAATAAATAAGAATAAACTAAATAAAATTAGCTGTCATCTGCATGACAGATGTAACCATATGTATATAATCATAGCATGGAGATTGTAGGCTGTACCTTTGGAAGAGGTTAGAAAAGCTTCTTGTGTTAAATTCTTCGGTTTTGGTGCCAGAGCTATGATCTGACTTAACCAACAAATTCATATCTAGCAAGTCATAGTTGCTAAACCATGGTTGGTTAAGTAAGCCGTAGTGAGCAAGTTATGCTCCAGGATTTGTTTGTACATTTAACACACCTTCCCCCTCCTGTTTTCTGCACAACAGCAAGGTGAGTTGCTGTGAGGTGGGGTGGGCTGAGAGAGGGACTGGCCAAGGTCACCCAGCTGGCTTCCACGGCTAAGGTGGGACTTGAACCTACGACCTCCGGTTGCTAGTCTGTTACCCGAACCACTCTCACAAATCACAGCGGTTGCATTTACTCATATGGCAACTCAAAACCTGGTGGTTAAATGTAGTGGTCACTGGCTTGGTGATAAATATAAATGCAGACTACAATGTTCTCTTCAGCCACCCATGTTTAAATAAACCATAGTTCGGCATGATGCATAAGCCAACATGGGTGTTGAAACTTCATTGTTCCAGAGGATTGGAGGTTATTCTCAGAAGACATAGAGATGGCCCCTAACTCAGATGGCTTTAGAGTGAACTGGGTTAATTCAGGGAGAACAAACCTGTCAAGGTTCGTTGTGTTGAAAACTTAGCGTTATCTCCATGACGGGAATAGCATGATGCAAAATACCAGTTGAATTGGGACCAGGATTTCCCAATTAATCAAGGCAGTCGTTAAGGGAGTCGCACCCGATTTGCAACCTTTTATGCCATGGTTATTAAGCAGATCACTGAAGTGGTGTAGTGAACCACATTGCGGCTAAGCAAATCTGGCTTCCCTTGTTGTCAGATGCTGGCTGGGAAGGTGGCAAAGGGCGATCACACGACCCTGGGACTCCGCAGTCATCATAAATACATGCCGATTGCCAAGGCTCTGAATTTCGATCACATGACTGTTGGGGTGCTGTGATGGTTGTAATCACTTTTTCCAGTACCCTTGCAACTTTGAATGGTCGCTAAACGAATGGCTGTAACTTGAGGACTGCTTGTATCTACACTTCTTCCCCTTCTCAAAGAGTCTGCAGGGCCATCCTGGTGTGGAAATCGTTTGGATTTTCTTTTAAATTGTGCCATGCAGCCACCATGGTGCAAATTTATAGGCGACCTTTTATAGAGTGACCCAAAAAAACGGGAATTTTTGAAGTGCGCATTGGCAGACATGAGCAAGTGGCAGCACTGCGAGACAGTGACCTTGAGCAGGTAATTTTTAAAAAATGAAAATTCCATCATTGTTTCTTACATGGCATGTTTTAAGGTTTCAATTACTATGAATAAAATATTTTTCTTCCATCGCTCTTGGTTTTATTGCATTGTTCAAAAGTTCCCGTTTTTTGTGTCACCCTGTATATCCTCCCACACCCCCACATCCCCAGCTGCCGCACTCAAAACCCACCCACTCCTTTTTTGTCACTTACTGTCACCCGGAGGTGTGCATGCGAACGAGAGGCTTCCTCGCTCTGTTGCTTTCAGGCTGAACCCTTAAACTTGTTCCAGGACTCATAGGCCTGTCTTTAATTGTTTTCCTGTTGTATTGATCCTCTGCCCTCTTTTCTTCCTTCCCCCAATCAATTTGGGGGACAAAGAGAAGAGGGTGGAGGTTGAGCGAGGAATTAGATTTTGAGGGAGGGAGGCCATCGGGAGCATGTGGGGTGAGTGAGACAATCCCTTGGTCCTTGAAAGATTTCTGACATCGATCAGCTGGGAAACAGGAGCCGAAGCTTGTCGGAGATCAATTAACCAAGTCATTAACTGTGGCCAAAGAGGGGAAACACAAGCCTTGTTTGTACTGAAGGAAAAGGCAGACAAGTGGGAAGGCTTTTTGGCATCTCCTTGGATGCAGCGCAGGGGCACCAGCCCAGAAGTCTTGGAGAACCTCAACTTGAAGTCCTCAACTTCAAGAGGACGTCCAGTACTTTCCAAGGTCGAGTTAAAATAGCGCTACCGATAAGGGTGCAAAATTAATCACATGGCTTAAGCTGTAACCCACTCCAGGCTCTGTGACGCAAATGACTGTGGAAAACAAAGGGTTGGTGGAAAAGCTCTGTTTTTAAGAGGTTCTGTGAACATCAGAAGATAGGACGCCTTTCGGGTCTCTGGGGAAAGGCTGTTCTGAAGGAGCAGAGCCAGTTCGGCAGGACATTGTCTCCTACTCACCTCAACCTCACATATTGGGGGGACCAACATGGGATGGGTTGGTCTTACTTGCAGGAGGCCATCATCAAGTATCTGAGATACTTGGAAACTAAGTCATCAAGGGCTTTCTAGGTGGAAATCAGCACTTGGATACTACATCTGTTGGGAGCCAAGTATCTTTGGTACGACACGGTCGTAGCAATGCTGCATCTGTCGCAAAAGCATCCACCTGCCCACCCAAAGAGTAGCTGTGAGTCTAGGAGGACCTCCAAGTTGCAGCTCTGCAGCTTCAGGGAAAGTGCTACAACTGGACTCATAGAAAGCCAAAGGGTTTTTGGAGAAACAACCTTGCCATTTTGTGCCAGTGTGCACGTGAATCTCATAGGTGGTTATATGTGGGGTGTAGAAAATTCAAGCCTGCAACGATCTAAGTTACAGGTAGGTCTTGACTTATGACCAGTTGCTTCAGGACCATTTGAAATTCCAACCGACTTCAGAAAGGCTAACTATGACCCGTCCTCGAAGTTGTGACTGCTGCGTCTGCACGCGTCTGCACACATATACACACCCCATTATGGTCATATGTTGCATTTTGGGCACTTGACAACCGACTCACATTTACAACTGGTTGCAACATCTCACAGTTATGTCACCACAGTTTGCAACGTTTTTGCCTTTTTCCTGGAGAAAATGGCAAAAAGCACACATTGGATATGCTGGATTTGCTGTCTGGCCACATGATTTGCCTAATAACCAGAGCGACTCGCTTTACAACAGCATAAAATTATCATAAAATCAAGTTCGGCTATGTGGTGCCTTGACTTAAAATGGCAACAAATGACGACTGACTTGCAGGACTGTAAACTGAGGACTGTCTGCAGTGAACAGAGTTGAAGAACGTTCCAGGATGAGCAAGCCGCTTGCAAGCATAGAAAATACCCCTTAAAAAAATCTCTGGCCCTTGCATTAGACAAGTACATTTGCATGCGCTGCACGCAATGCACTTTAAAAAGCAGCCAGATGTTGAAACCAGCAGAGGAGTTCAGAAGGTTATAAACATTCCTGCTGGAGTTAGCAGGGGTCCTGGGTTCAAAATACAACTGTTGGCTTGTATTCCAAGGCCACATCTCAGCCAAGCAAAAAATGAACATAACGGAAACATCACAATACACAACAAGCAAAAGACGTCCACATACACATGGACACTTCTGTTTCATAAGTCCTTTGAGGGATGCATGTTAATGTCTGCATCAGTTTCTGTGGACAGATGAGTACAGGTGGTCCTCGACTTATAACTGGTCGCATAGTGGCTTTTCAGAGTTATGACTGATTTGGAAAAAGGGAGTTCTGACCTGGTTCCAACTATCCGGCACCGTCCTTCTTGCAGTCGTATGACTGCAGTTTGGACACTGGCAACGCAGCTGCATTTAGGGTTGTTTGCAGTCACGTCGCCATGTTTTACGGTTACTTCCGGTTCTCAGCAAAATCACACCATAGCAAACAACGGGTCCACGTCATGACCCCAGTGCTTGTTTAACGACTGCGTTCACTTAACGACTGCCACAAAAATCATCAAATTGGGTCGGCCACATGACTGACTCCATTTCACGGCTGTTATGATGTTCGACCATAACGGTTGAGGACTACCGGTCATCAAAATGGTCTTCGAGCCTCGGAGGTAGCAAAATCTTACGCTAATGTTTGCCGTGGGAATTTTGTCCCGCGTTAGACGCCAGGATGCTCCTCCAGCGGGAATATGGTTTAGCGATATTTCAAGAGATAAAGGAAATTTCAGGGAAGTTTTAGGAGTACGTGGAATCGAAGAAGGGTTTGCCCGGAGATTATACACTTGATCATCTCGGCTCGCAGTGTGCTCCCAGGCCTCCTCGGGAAGGACTTGTAAAGGGGGAACGTCGTTTTTCAAAACAAGAGCCGCTTTGCAAACATCCGGGGTGGGATAATGCATGGTTTTCCTTGCACTTATCTCTGTTCAACGCTGGAAGACCACGCTCCTGTTTTTTGAAAATCTCAGGAAGTTCGCCGTCGGCGTTCATGCCATTCTTTCTGCTGGGGCGAGCAATGAGACCGCTGCTCCGTACGACCTTGTTGCGAAAGAGAGACTTGTCGCCCGTTTCATCACACGCGTTTCCCACCATCGCCTCTGTCCGTTTTCTCCATCTGCCTTGCAGTGTCTCTAAGCCGCAAGCAGCTTGCTGGCTGCTTCTGTTGGGAAATACAGCCCCGGCCTGAAATGAAACGAAGGAAAGAGATGGTTGAACGGTGGAATATATTGATTTTTCTCTGCCAATAGTTTCCAACCTGCAACTGAGCCTCGCGGAGGCTATTCAAGCCCTTTCTCGGTGTGGGCACCACCAGAATTTCCTTTCTTACAAGGGCAGGGTTTGAGAAGATGGCAAGGTTTTGGCTTGCGTCTTAGGAGATTGCAGGCGGGAAGGCGAAGACCTCGTGAAGGTTGTGGGAATTTAAGAGATTTCGCCCCTCTGTAATTGGTTGAAATTCATTTTGGAATCTTGGCAGAGCTTACAAGCTGACACCTGTTGGGGTTACGGTTGGCCGGTGCTTGAAAACACAAAAGGGTCACAAAAAAGAAACACAATGCAGGCAGCGAGCGCCGTGTTCCTGCACTCATTTCTGTTAGAGGAAGTTGAACGAGGGCCCATAAGAATAAACAGCGTGCGTGTGTACAGGTCGTCCTCGAATTACAACTGTAACGGAGCCTGCCCAACATGGTCATAACTTGTGATAATTGTAAAGCGGGTTGGTCGTGCGACCGATTTGGTTTGATGACCTTTTTTGCAGTGCGGGTCAGCGAACCAGGGTTTGCTATGGGTGCGGGGTTTAAAAAGGTACAATGCCAAATTTAAAAACTGCAAGCCGCCAACAGTCTGTAGAGACTGGCGGCATAGAAATGTGATGTGTGTGCGCGCGCGCGCGTGCAAGCAGCCGTAAATCCAGCCCCCTTGCAGAGCATCTGAAATGCAGTCATGTGACTCTGGGGAAGGGGTAACCGTCGGAACGTCAAACCCAGGTCGTAAATATGCCCCAGGTAGGTCTGTCGGAGCTTTGAGTGGTTGCTAAGCAACCAGTCACAAGTTGAAGACTCCCTGTATGTGAGTGTGGTCTTGCCTCTCTCTCTTGTACATGTGTAACCATCCTCCATGCTCACAAGGGATGTGGTTTGCATCGCAGTGTTCTCTCCATCGTCTTGTGGATACGGTCACACACGTGTTTTAGAGCCGAAGGGAATCAGGCAGGAGCCAGAAGTTCTGAGTCCAGGCAGATCCGTTGAATAAACGCTGACCAGTTGGTTCCTAGTCTCAAAGAAGGATGGAAGGCAGCCTCGTTTCCATTAACCTGAAAACTCAGGAAGGAAATACCAGTGGTTTAAACTCTGGGGCGGGCGTATGTATAGACCTTCTTTATTCTCTAAGAGACGGACCTTCTACAGATAGTCCTCAACTTACGACCGGTTGCTTAACCCCCCTGCAAAAGGTACTTACCTCCAGAGTCTAAGTTCCGACAGCCGCCTCCTCCACCCCCAATAGTCACACAATTGCATTTTGGGCAGTTGGCAAAAAATGCCCATTGCAAGCAACGGGGTTCACTTAACAACCGCAGCATTCTCTTAACAATCGCAGCCTTCACTTAATGGCCATCACTAAAAAAGTCAGATTGGCCATGCGATGACTTGCTAAACGATTTACATCAGTGATTCCTGACTCGATTACGGTCGTAAGTCAAGGACTACCTGCATGAATCCATTTGCCCCCAGCTTATCTTTCTGTGCCATCTCTGAGCTGTGGGCTACTCCTGAATACAGAGTTAAGTGTCTGGCTAGCTGAGATTTATCCCCTAGCATGGCATGTGGCCTGATGCCACCATGCTCTAACAGCCTCGTGACGGCAAGCGCATCAGAAGAATTTTTTGTCATTAAACCAGAAAGAGCCCAGCGTCCAGTTTTTCGCTTCGGTCAGTTCAAGTAACTTGAGGAAGCTCATAAAGAGGGCCTGGAAACAATCGCCCTTTTCTGTTGGCTGGGATGCACCGCCTTGAATTCGGAGGCCCTGCAGGGGATGGGCGATCCGATATTCACTGTGGCGTTCCTTTATTGCTTCTAGCCTTCGGTCCAATTGCCCCGGTTTCCAAGTGAACTCGGAGAATTTCAGAAAGTTAATTTCTGCAGAAGATGAGCATTTCACCGCACTCTTAATTCTTTTCTTTCAAGCCCCTCTCCCCGAGATCCTCGATGCGTTCGTGTTTGAACGTATAACATTGCAAAAAAAGAAAAAAGAAGAAGCTACTTTCTGCAGAGGATTTAGCAGAATGAGGCACTTTCGTCAGAATGATAAAATGGGCACCGCGGCTCTGCGATGTGAGCCTGCATGGACAGTATGCGCGGCACAGGTGCAAAGGGCAGAGGTTGCGTCACGATGCTCGTGCTGTCATCCCTCCCCACATCCTGTACTGCAGACCTCAGTGTGATCCTGCGTAATGTTGCACTCGGGTCCTTTTGTCCCATGTTTTGGTTCAAATGGGGAAGAAACAGTGCAGAAAGATATCTATATCTATCTATCTCTATCTCTATCTCTATCCATCCATCCATCCATCCATCTATCTAAGTGGTGGTTTAATATTCACCTCCCCCCATATATATTTTTTAGCTCCCTTCTCAGTCTGGTTGGTTATTTTTAAACTGTTTTTAACTCTTTTTTATTATGTGTTTTATTGTAAGCCGTCGAGAGTCGTTTTTGAATTCAGCGGAATATAAATGCAATAAATAAATAAATAAAAATATTGGTATACAATATTTTAACTGATGCAAATGTTTTTTATGGCAATTATTCACAGGTTTACTATTACAGTACTGTTGTATTAACGATCGCATGAAGATTGTTTTTTTTGTACAGGTAGTCCTCGGTTTACGACCATCATCATTGGAACCAGAAATCCAGTTGTAATTCAATACAGCCGTAAGCTGAAACATCCTGTAATTTCCTGGATTTTTTCAGGGTGGTTGTTAAATGAATGCCGCAGTCATTCAGCGACTCCCATGGTCATTAAGCGAACTCATTCATTTGTACCAGAAACTGGCAAAAGACATAACAAATTGCAGTCAAATGACTGTGGAACACTGCAAAGGGTCATCAAACCCATCTGATATACAGTCAGGTGACTGGAGGGTGGTGTAACCATTTACGATGCTGGGGGTGCTTTAACAGGCCGTGATGATGGCTTGTAAAACGACCAGTCGTAAGTCGAGGACTGCCTGTAGTCTGTTAGCAGATTTCAGATGGTGCTTACAGTAGTAATAAGAGGCAAAAGAGAACCAAATGCATCTGCAAATGGATAGGATTCCGTACGCATAAAACACAGCCGTGGAAGGTATCCGAAGCCTGCTTCCCTTCAGGAGCCACGTTAGGTGATTCGGAACTCCCTTAAATTAGAAAGAAGTTGGAAAAAAGAGCTTC
This sequence comes from Acrochordus granulatus, assembly GCA_032468055.1. Lineage (NCBI taxonomy): Eukaryota > Metazoa > Chordata > Lepidosauria > Squamata > Acrochordidae > Acrochordus > Acrochordus granulatus. Next base: position 26,907 of record JANHZU010008999.1, on the reverse strand, counting down.
GAAGCCATCCTTAATCAAGCGCGAGGCTAGGGCTGCGCATGTGTGGTGGGGACCTCCTGCCAGGAAACGCTCCCGGCGTCGAATTAACCAGGGGTGTCCTCAGCGGAGGTGAGTAAAGCCAAGATGGCGGATGCAAACCCGCGGTTGCAGCCGCCATCCTATCACATTGGATCCCCCCCTTGGAGGCGCCCTTGTTAGCGTCCGCCTCGGGAAGAAGGAAGAGATCGCAGCATGGCTGCTCTCGTGAAGTGTTCGGATCCAAAATCCCCAGCCAGCCCAGATCCTTTCAGGTCCACGGTAACTCCGGACGCATGCGAAACATCAAGAAACAGGACTGCGGACGCTTCTCGCTTCAGACGGGCTCCGAGGGCCACCCGGGAAGCGAACGCAATTCTGTGCTGCGTTCGAGGAAGCATCGCATCAGGCTCAGCCTTGTGAGGCAGACGAGGGCGGCACACCCAGAAGCGCAAGCTCTGATGGATCGTAAGTTAACCTCGGCAGAATCTTGCGAGCCCGAAGGTTCATCTCCCGCCCCCCGGCTCACCTTTACCCAGGCCAAGAGGGTCTCTTTTGAGAAGTTCCTTGTGCCCCTTTTCTTGCCCTGGGCTCGGCTGCCTCTTATCTGACCACTGTCTAGTCTGTGGCTGCTCCTCCTGTCTCCCAAGGTTGCTCCCACAGGCCATTCCAGTCGGACAGGTGGAGTCCTTATTCTCTTCAACCCAGCACAGGTGAGGCCGTACTTGGGGTACTGTGTGTGACTTTGGGTACCACGTTTCCAGAAGGACACGAACGTTCAGAGGAGAGAGCAGTGAAGACAGTGCGGAGGCTGGAGGACCTGCCCTCCGAACCTGGCGTGTTCTGCCTCGAAGAAAGACGGCAGCACATGGAGGCACATTAAAGGGAGATGCAGGGAGAACTGTCAAGACCTGTTTTCCGTCGTCAGAACCTAGGATGAGAAGTAGCGAGCCTAATTTGCAACTAGCTACAGCAGCATTTCCCGACCCAGGCAAATTTTAACATGAAATTCCCCAGCCAGCACCTTCGTACCAATAGTCCTGACATATGACATATGACCATTATTGAGCCCGAAGTTATAGTTGCAGGTTGTGCCAATCATTAAATGGGTCATCACAGGATCACCCCGATTTTATGTCATTGTTTTGTAGCCATGGGGTGTTTTTTGCTGGAAATCAGAAGTAAATGCCGGTTTCCAGCAAAAATATTGTAAAGTGTGGTCACATGACTACAGGATACTGCCAGTTGCCAAGTGCCAAAAATGCTGTCACATGACTGGAGATCGATGTCAAAATCTTGAACCTGGGTTGTACGTATCTTTTTGTGAGTCTGTGGTAACTTTGAACGGTCACTAAGTGATTGGCTGTTAAGCGAGGACTGCCTGTATAGAACTTAAACTTGCCAAAATTAAGAAAGCTGACCTAGAGGTTTGCTTTAGCCTTCCTGACAGTAAGCTCAGTGGAAGAGTCTGGCTTCAGAAGTGGTCAAAATCTTGAATCCGGGTTGTAAGCATCTTGTTTGACTCCGTGGTAACTCTGAATGGTCACTAAGTGACTGGTCCTTAAGTGAGGACTACCTGTACACAGCTCAAACTTGCCAAGACTGAGAAATGCTGACCTAGAGGTTTGCTTTAGGCTTCCTGACAGGAAAATCGGTGGAAGAGTCTGGCTTCAGAGGGGGCGTCTTCTCCATCTGAGGTGCGGTGGCGCAGCGGATTAGTGCCGCCAGTTATGCCGACCAGAAATGGCTGGCATGCTGGCAGGTTCAGTCCGCAGCTCCACATGACGGGGTGAGCGCCCGTCACTTGCCTCAGCTTCTGCCCACCCAGCAGTTCGAAAGCACGTAACAACTGGCGAG